>JAQQAE010010139.1:0-14241 GCA_029823295.1 Pseudamia nigra
CAAACCTCTCTTATCTTTTTAAATGGGTGAACTTGCACATTTTTACATTTCCCAATACTTGTTGTCCCCACTGTATGGTTCAGCAGTGACAAGGATCATGATCATGTGACCATGCAGCACATGAAATTAATATTCATGCTGTACAATATCCTGTTGCTGAAAATAGCAGATAACAAGAAACACAGCCACTGACTTGTATAGAGGAGAAGGGGGGCAAACGGTTAACCACAGGTGAAAAAACATAACGGTTGGCAGGTGCAGATGAGACAGAGGTGACATAGTTGACCGGGTGAAAACAAGCCAAAGACAGGAAGTAAAGCCAACTGGGAGACACAAGGAGGGCAAAATAACCAAATACAACAGGAAATGAATAGAAAACCATGACAATGACTTCATAGGTAACATAAATGGCAACATTTCTCATTATGCAAGGATATACACAGTTTATTGTTCATCAGTGTTTTCTCATTAAATTTCTGCATGGTCTTTGCTTACTTTGTGTTTATTTTAACTGTCTCTGCTTTTATATGCTACATTTCTGCATTATTACAATTCTATTACCATATTTGAATATCTTTGGTACAAATTTTATGAGCGGCTCATTCTATTTAAGTATCCTGTTAACGTGCATACAAGCAAAATACACACAGACAAACACACACATACAGAGAGGATGACAACCCGGATGAAAAGAATACATTAATAAAGACCAGTCTGAGGAGCATTGCAGGCTATTAAGAAAGGGCAGTGTTTGCACGAAGCAATCGAATCCACGGCTTGATGAATCTCTACAGGACACACCGCACCGAGATGCTTGTCAGCCACAAAGCAGGGATCAATAGACGAGAGAAGACAAAAAACCCTGGGTAACAGAGGCAGTGGTTTGTGTAGAGCTTGAACTGAGAGTCAAACTCAGGTCAGCCGCATTTCATTATGAGAGGCCAGTGTTATTAACTCGCCATTTGAAATGTATAGGGATAGGAATTTCTCATAAGGCATTGTGGGGATAAATCAAGTTAGTGTGCACCTTTCCTTCTGCTCTATCATCATATTTAAAACCATCCTTTTCATAAGTATCATTAGTTCTAACTCTTCATGCTTGTCATTTCACTCCTGCAATCATCTATTGCACTTCTATATGGTGGTTTTTGTTATTTCCCTTATGCATTAGGAAGAGAATCTTATTCATCCCATTATGTTCTAAATGCAAATATGAGCATGGGTAGTTTGAACATTGCAGTTTTTTTCTTCCTAGAAGCTTCAAACACTGAATGTTTAATTTTCTGGTGATTCTGAAAAGAAAAAAAGAAGCCAAGAAATGAGCAAATTTACAAAAAAAAATGTAAAGCATATGAACAAAAGTGACTCAGAATATTCAACATGATGAACAAAATAAAAAGGAAATTAGCAAAGTAAACAGCAAAATTAACAAAATGGAGTAAGCCAAACAAAACAATCCCTACAATGAACAGAAATGAACATCTATGTCAATATTCATATTTTTGTAAACTTGGGTTTTTTAAAGACCCAACCTTACAAAAATAGCCCTACATCACGAATTACCAAAACATCCAAATGTATAACCTACTATTAAAAAGCTATGAATGTCAACTCCTTTGGTGGTGGTGCACAAATGCACTTATTTTGATGACAAGCATAATCAAATGACTTTGCTACACAAATGCTCCATTAAGTTTTCCAGGTTAACATGTGACTAAGCAGTAGCCCATTCATAAGCACCTGCAAACCAAGCTAGTAAAAATTGAATTTATAATTGTTAAAAGTGAACTAGTCTAGAGAAGTCACAGAAGATAAATATGAACCAGATAATGTGCATCATAAGTCATCCATAAAACTTAGCTCATCACTTCCACAGTCACCATCGCTCTAAACAAAAGAGCAAGCTCATGTAGAAACACTGCACTGACACAGCGGAGAAATCATTACGTCCTCCCCTCTGTACTGTAAAACATGGAAGTGCGTCTACCCCAGAGTTGTGATCTAATATGCGTCTTTTCTCCAGCTCCACTGACATTATTCCCGTCTTCTCTTTAGTGCCCCTTCAGCCGTCAGATTTATGGAGGCTGAGTTTGCCTGAAGCAGCCTCTCATCATCTTCCACTAGCAGTCAGCTCTGGCACAGTGCTGCTACAGCCAAGAAGAGATACCACACAGATCTGGGCAAGGTAAAGCTGCTGTACTGTATGTTTGCATTTCCCCTTACCCAAAGATTTTCTGTAACCATAACATAACCAAGTTATTTGTAACGTCTAAGGGCTCAAACAGTCACATTGTCCCAGAAAGACAAAGTTATTCACATGTCAGGCATCTGCACGGGGTGACCTCATGCACAAGTGTATAAATGCCTATGCCAAGGAGGTCATGTTTTTTGTTGGCTGTTTGTTTATTTGTTTGTTCACGTCATAACTCATAAGTTACTGACGGATTTTGATGAAATTCTCAGGTAGCTCGAAAATGATACAAGGAACAAATGATTAGATTCTGGATCACTGTCTGGATCCAGAAGATTTTTAAAGGATTTTTCATCATTGTAAGAGAGGGCCAAATTCAACATTTGACCTTGCAACACCACAAATAACACCCAGAAAATTTAGCCAAAAAATATAGAATAACACCATAATAGAGTCTATCAAACCACAAAGTTTGATCCGGATATGGGGAATACTCTGGCTATAGTCATCCAGAATGCTTATACTTACAAGAGTTGAGGAAAAATAGCCACTGTTAGGTATCAAATAAAGCTACAGACATGCAAATGACACCAAACTGTAATGGGAAGTCTGCTGATTCAGTGATGTGTCCAGAGATTTGATGTATCTTCAACTATTATGGCGCTAGATCAAGAAGAAAACCACATTATGGAAATATTATTTTCCATACATAATTATTGGACTAATAACTAATTGAACTCCAATATTACTTAATTTAGGCAAGATTGTATGATGAGCATAATGTCCTTTGAAGCTGTAGTTCTGCTATATCTACCAGGTTAGATCATTATGTTGGAAAAATTAGGAAAGCGGTAGCTGGGGTTGTTATGAAGCATAACATTCCCCTGGACTTCCAGACAGAATCTGTAACTGTGGTGATTTCTTCACCCTCTGCAACATGACTTGTGAATTGTGGGCATATGTCAAAGCATGCCTTGTTGAAAAAAAAAAGTTGACAGTGAGAATATGCAGACCTCCAATATGTGACTGAATGTCATACAATACTGTTCAGGCTAGGTCATGCTTTTCCTTGTTGTTACATAATGATGCTCGATGTCCTCAATTCAGGCTGACACCTGCTTTCAAATTAAAAACTAGACCAAGCATTAGTTTGTAAGACTGGCCTAAAACCGGAGGTAATTCCCTCAAAACACACAGCTGCTCATTATGTTCGGTGTTTCTCACAAATAGATGCTTAAATCTACACCCAGAGATGGCTCAAGGCATTTGGAGACACTCTGCCTCCCATGGGATCCTCACAGCTTTCAGAGGACCCCAAGAGTCCTTAAAAGTCCCAAAAGAGGGATTGTTTGCAGTATTTAGTTAGTTATTTTGGGTGTATCTACCATGCCTGTTGTAATAACATAAAAATGCAGTATTATATTAACATGCTGGTTAATTTGTACTTGTTTAATCAGTTTGCTCTCAGAGTTATCAGAGCAGGTGTCATGTTGTTCTCGCTAATAGATGTTAACTATGACCACATTTGAGCCATGGGTAATCAGGAGGATAAGATACATGGCTTACATTCATAGGTAACTCATATAAACCATGCAGACTACAGATATACTGTACTCTTTATAGGTATTAATATAATTTTACAACAAATAGAAAGTTTTGATATCTGTTCTACTGGGCTTTGATTTGATAGAGTACTTCAACAATTCCCACTTGTGATTTATTTTTATCCATCCACCATCTTCCTCTTATCCAGGTTTTGGTTGCAAAGACAGCAGTGTAAGCAGAGAAACCTACACTTTCCAGAGAAGCCCTCTGGGGACCCTAAAACTGTCCCAATTCAGGGGTCGCAGCAGAGCGGCCGTGAAGATGTGGACTGCAGTCTTTGACCACATATGAAGGAGCTGTCGAAATGGGACAGCCTTCATGCTTGGCTAAGACATCAACAGCCCCTGAATTCAGACACAGGTATAGGGCGTCCTCACACTAGGGCCATTTTGGCTCGAGCCGAGCCGCGGCGCGGCCCACTTCACACCTTTCCAGTCCCCAGCGCATCTCTGCTCACATCACTCCGGGCTGAGGCTCGATGGATCTTGTACAGACGTTTGTACATTGTGTGTAGTACATCATCAGAAGCTGCAGCCGCTGCATTCAACAGATTCGTGATCATGGATCACAACACAGGAAACGTCTGGATGATCGTAATGATTTTATGGTGAAGTCTGTGCCATTTCGCTCAGATGCTGTCCGGTGACACACCTACAGTAGGTTTCTCCAGTAGGTTAACCACGCTGCCCGCAGGCGGAGATTTTTTCAGCTGCTGCCATTGTTTTGACATGAGTGTAGTGAAGGACATGGTGATTTTACGTCATATTCACGCACGGTCGCCATGCTCGTACGCGCTCGTGCTCTGCGCAGCTCTCTTCTCCTCACATTACTCAAACAATCCTCGCTAAAGGTGTGAAACGCGCCCAGGCGCGGAACAAACTGCCAGTGTGAGTACACCCATAGTCCTCTAGTGTGTCCTGGGTCTGCCCCAGGGCCTCTTCCTGTTGGATATTTCCAGAAACACCTCACAATTGACTTGTCCAGGACACCAGATGCCAAATGGCTCCTCTGGATGTGAAGAAGCCGCAGTTCTGCTTTATGACTCAGTTGCCAACGAGGGTTTTGACCCCTTGTTGGCGCCCAGCTAGACAGAGCCCAGCTAGATAACAGGTTGCATGTGCAATCTTTTTCTTTTGGTCACTACACAGAGAGTATGACCAGAAGTGAGTGTAGGAACATAGATTGATGAATTGTCTTTTGGCTCTGCTCGTTCTTCACAACAGACAGGTGTAGCATCTGCATTAACTATCAACACAGTCCACCTGTTGATTTCCAAATGGTAAGAAAGAGATGGTCAGACGAACAGTAAGTGGAGAGACTTTTCTTTGTGATTATTGAAAAATTACATAAAGGATATATTCCAATAGTCAATAGCATTATCAGTGCAAAGGTAGTGGAGGGCCCCCCAAATTAAATTCTGCTTAGTGGCTTGGTGCTTGCACGGGGGTGCATTTCAGCAAGTACTGTAACTTCTCACTTGCGTAAACTGTGCTGCCATCCGGATTTGGCATTTAGATGTCTGACAGCCTTTCATAAAGTAATTGATGATTGATCACAAAACTTAGCAGACTCAGCTTTAAAGATAAAGTAATGTGCAGAAGTCCTCCCTCAGCACATCTTCTCATCTCTACAGTTTCAACAACGTGGCTTTTAATGGATCCTGGCATCTGTAAGTTGGCTGTAGTGAGTGGCAGGATGGAGGGTTTTGTTCCTTGATAGTGTGTCAGACAAAATGCTCATTGCTTAGTCAGTGCACATTTTGAAAGATTATTGGAAAAAGCCCTGAGTAGCAGAGTTCATTTTCGAGGGGGCTGTCAGAATTTGAATAAGGTTGGGTGTTTTTCATCAACTATCTTATCAGTGTTTGGCTGTGTGAGCTTGTCTGTCGTTGTCCCTGCCAGGTATCTGCACACTGCCCATCACTTTCTGAATAAACACACCAATACACACTCACACAAGCCATATATCACTCATTCTTCCTCCTCCAACAAACCAGGAGCTCAAACTAAACCTAAACAATACTGTACTGAAAAAACACAAGCGACCTTGGTTTGTTTCTGCTGATGTTGCATTTGCAAAGAATGACTGGATCAGATTAGCATGTGATTACACCTAGGTTAATTCTTCCTGGCAGTCACAGGAACTGAGATTATCTTGGGCCTGCTTGTTTTGGAAACATTTTATCTGCATTTTGCAAACTTGACTCCAGCCAAGACGGCTCCCTCGCTCACACTAGAGCTGATTTGACGTGTGAAATAAGCTTAACCTTCTCCTTCAGCTCTTACTTTGATTTGAATGTAATGTAATCTTGGAAGAGTGATGTTAAGGTCAGATTGGAGTATAATTGTATTTCACGTTTTTCATTTCTCTCTGAGTTTGTGTAAATGCCATAATATGAGGGTTGAAAATGCCAAAAGCTTGCAAATGTTTGCACAACAGCTTGTATTATTCACAAAGACCAGCAGCCTCACCAATAACCAGTTAATGGACTGGAAGGAGGCTATTGACCCCGTGCAATGACAAGGTCAGCAGAGACAGAGTGTCTGTGTGTCACAGAAACAGGCTGAGCGCTAAGGGCTTTTTAAGTCCAAGGGTTTGTGCTTAAGGGTGAATATTTTACTGCATCTCCTCTGAAGGATGAAACCATGAATATTTATCAAGACACGCTTTGTTATAATTGAACACAGTGGTACATACAGTAAAAGTAAATCACATTATGCTTTTGTGGGTTAAAACCTGCAGCAAGTTGGAACTTCTACATCTTGAAAGGAAATAAAATGAATTTTGAGATCAACACCAACATCTGTATGACCTTCATAAATTCAGATCTAATATTATATTTTCACAGCAGATGGAATATTGTTGTTCATTAATCATACATAGCAATGTTGGAGCAAATAGATTTTTGATTAAATGTGTTTAATAAACAGACATATAGTACGTACATGAGTAGTTGCATATTTGATTGTAGCTGTATTTTAATATATCTGATAGATCACATATATACCGATCAGCCATAACATTCTGACCACTGACAAGTGAGTATGTAATAATGTCTTATTACCTATGTCTTATTAATCTTATTACAGTGGCCCCTGTGAGTGGGTAGGATATATGAGGCTGCAAGTGAGCATTTCATCCTTGCAGTTGATCTATTTGAAACAAAAAATTAGGCATGACTGATTGAACAGTTTGACCTACAATCTTTGAGCAGATTTTCATTTGAAGCAGTTTGGTTATTTTCAGCAATGGGACTTGTTTAGGTGTAACGCACACACTTTGGTACCGTTCAGGGTTGTCAGAGTGGTTACACAGGGCGTGTAAAACTGTATCATCTGAGTACTTTAAAATGTGCTGCAGAAGTGATCCGCGTCACTACCAAGCAGGTAAGTGCCAGGCTTTCCTGGAGAAAATGAAGTCTGTTTATCGTTCAGGTAGGTGCAGAAGTCTGTTCACAAGCATATTTTCTGTCCTGTTGCCATCTTCCCCGCCTCTCATCCCTGTTAAGATGCCTTACAACTGGGCAGCCGTCATTCATTCTCCCCACTCTGCACCCCACACAGCTGACAAACACTGTGGAAGCTCAGCATCCTCCTGAATAGAGCCACTATGTCTCAGGTTGTCTTGTTGCTTCAGTTAATCTTTCTGTGTGATATGTGTGTTACCATGTTGTTTGTACTATTATATCCTGTACTGTTCATTCGACACTGTGTATCATAAGCTCTGCAGGGGGATTTGAAGATTTCAGGAGCCATCTGTGTCAAGCTTCCTCAGAGCATCTCCTGAGCAGAGCCAAAATAAAATGTCTGTTTCTTTGATAAACAGGTAAATCAGACGAGTGTGTCCTGACTGAAATGCATATCACAAGTGTTATGCATTTCATCAGAAATGAGCCATTAAATTCCAATTACAGGTCTAGAAACATATTTTTGTGTTTAGTGTCACTGTAAATTTGTTGTGTTAAAGAAAACGTCGTTGCTGCAGTTTTTTTCCACTGTTTTCATGTCTTGCAGCTTTCGAAGTACGCCCGTTGAAAAAAATGACTGTTATGAAGACTTTTCCTCATTTAAATTACCTAACAAAACCACAGTGGGGATGGGGATACAGATTGGCAATGATAGACCTTGAGGATAGTGTCACTAAGTTCTCTGGGGCTCAATTATGGCTGAACAGGCGCAGAAGGACCCCAATTAGTGCAGTAACTTGACATTTGTGTTTGTCAGAGGAGCTTCAGGTTCAAACCTCGGAGCAGAAACAATTTAATGGCTCCTCTTCATGTGAGACTTTTTCTGGTTATCAGGTAGCGCAGGATGATGATGGTGTCAAAATGTGACAGACTAGGGATGGTCACTGCCCAGAAGCCTGTTTCACTGGGATCGGAACAGAGGACGCCGACTTTAGAGACTCCTATAGCTGCAGACATTATTCAGTAGCGTACACATACAATCAGGTGCATTAAGTTTTACTGCCTGTTTTTCTGCCTCGTCTATGCCTTACTGTCTGATCCCTGTCTGAGGCTGCATGTTATATTCTGAAAATTAGCAGGGATAAGGAAAATAATAAAAAAACATAAGGACAAATTAGTAAAGTAAGGCAAAAACAAGAAACAAATTTAAAAATAAATTAGCAAATTGAGCAACAACATGAAAAAACAGCAAAATAATTTAATTCCCCACAATAAATCAAAAAGGATCATAAGAATTAGATCAACTAAGAGGAGGGGAAAAATACTAACAACATGAAGTAATCAGCAAAATGTAAGAAAATCAACAAATACCTGAAAAGGATTAACTGGAACTTATGACATAATGAACAACATAATCAACAAAATGAACAAAATAATCAACAAAATGAAAAAAAATAAGCAACAAAATTTGCAAAAATGAACAATGTAATCTGGTAAATTAACAACATGAACAATATAACAAATAAAATTGAACAAAAAACTGAACAAAAGACACAGCAAACTGGGCAAAAATCAACAAAAACAATCAAGCAAGTGAATAAAAAAGAACAAAATGACCAACACTGGACAAAAAACAACAAACTGAGCAAAATAAGCAAGCTCAATGAGTAAAAAAAGCAGCAAAATGAGCTGAAATGTATAAAAATGATCACCAAAATTAACAAAATCAGCAAACCAAAGAACAAAGACCCAAAGAACAATTAAGAGGATTAAAAAATACTCAAGTAAAGTCTAAAATAGAAAACATAACAGTCACAAACAAAAATGGTCAAAATGGCTGACTAAGTTAACAAAAATGATCACGATAAGCAACAAAA
The DNA here is from genome assembly GCA_029823295.1 of Pseudamia nigra. Classification (NCBI taxonomy): domain Eukaryota; kingdom Metazoa; phylum Chordata; class Actinopteri; order Kurtiformes; family Apogonidae; genus Pseudamia; species Pseudamia nigra. Next base: position 9,080 of record JAQQAE010010139.1, read on the forward strand.
ATGGAAGAAAAAACAAAAACAAACAAAATGAGTAAACATGGACAAATGAAGCAACAACGGTGGTGGAATAATAATATTTTTTTAAATGATCAAAATAACAGACAAAATTGAACAAAAATAAGCAGCAAGATGAACAAAAATGATCAAAATATTCATGGAAATTTAAAAAATGACCAAAATACTTGCAATATAATGAATTCCACCTTATGTTACTCACTACTTGAGCGGTTTAGGATGGGATACTTTTTAAAATTCATGCTCAAATACTTATACATCTGCTTATGAGTACTTCTACTTCTACTGGAGTCATTATAATTATAAAGTAACAGTACTTTTACTTGTGTACTGTTTCTCATTCCTCTTCACACCACTGCTAATTAAGGTTTTTTTGACTATATAAGTCAAAACGAGACGGTAAAATGGAGTCGTCCTTTCCTGTTATCAAACTGACAGCCTCAGCTCCGTCCACAAATAAACCCCTTCAGCTGCAGATCCTGGCAGACTGTGGCGAATCCAGACCCTGCACGCGCTTTTTTCTTTAAAGCACATTAGAGACATCTGCTGGCCAAAACACAAATCTACCTCTACATCCTGGTGCTGTGATTTATTTGACATAAGGAGTTTAATAAGCCAAAAAAAAGGTCCTACTGCCTACTTAAGATTTCCTCGACCCCTCTAACAATGCCTTTTTTCAGAGTTTGATTTCTTTTTGTGAAATCCATACTTAGCCTAATTATATTTGCAAAGACAGTGTGACTGATGTTTTCAGAAATTGCTTTGTTAGCATATCCTTCCATTACTAATTAAGTTGATAAATATGAGGGGAGCTATGAGAAGTAGGGGACTCATCAATTAGACATTGTTGTATCCGTCCGTGTTTTGACTTGGTTATTTTTACTGTTTAATTGGTGGCAATGTAATTTTTTTTTTATCCACAGCATTGTGTTGTGCCATTTAATTTGGACTTTTAAGGTTGTTTTTTTCTTAATGAAATTCCTTGTTTTTGTTGTGGATTTCATGTGTCCATGTGTACATTTTCAGCAATTAATACAGAATAGTGTTTAAAAAAAACTATGGAGGAATTCTAGTATTTATTAATGACCCTTGAAGTTTACTTAATATACATTTTCATAATCTTTTTGCTTTATTTTACATGTATTTTTATGTTATTGTTACATGGGGGTGTGTGTTGAAAGTCTGGCTATTCTCTGTGTTTTTCTGAGATATTTATTAATTAGGAACCATTCTGGAAATAAAAGTTCATAATTCACCTTTTTATGCTTAGGGTTGGTTTGATTACCTGTCTGACAGTCAAATCAAATCAGTCAAATACAAAATCAAATCCATGTTCACTACCAATTAAAATTTTAGACATGCCTTCTCCTTCAATTATTTTTCTGTATTTTTAATATTTTGAACATTGTACATTAAAATTGAAAGCATCCAAACTGTGAAATGGAATTATCTAGTGAACAATAAAGTGTGAAACAACCCAGAACATGTTTTATACTTGAGAAAAAAGTTGCAGCATTTCACTTTGATGACAGCTCTGCACACTTATGGCATTATCTCAGATTTATGAGGTAGTCAATTTTCTGGAACAATTTTCAATTCACTGGGTACAGAGTCAATAACCCAATTCAGAGTCAATAACCCAATTCATGCCGCTATAAGTACTGTACAAATCCATATTATAGCAAGAAACATTAAGCTAAGTAAAGAGAAAAGGCTGTCCATTATTTGACTACAAGAACTTTGACCATGTCCTCAGGTGCAGATGCCAAAACTATTAAACATTATCTCAGGTGCTGTAAACTGTCAGCTTGTAAACCTGGTCATTTTAATATTACCAGCTGCAATATTTTGCTGCCACAAATGCAATATGTGCAACATATGTCCCGTTTTTCTTTTCCTTTTGCATTTAATGTTGGTTTGTGAGGTGCTGCTATAGCAAAGCAATTTCCTGGCAAATATCAATAAAGTCCTATTCTGTCTAATAACCTTCTCCTCTGCAGCAGAGGTAGCTCTTGGTCTTCCTTTCCTGGGAAGGTCCTCATAAGATCCAGTCTCATCATAGTGTTTGATGGTTTTGGCGACTGCACTTGGGACTCATTCAAAGTTCCTGAGATTTGTTGGATTGAACTTTGTTTCTTAAAGTAATAATGAATAATGTTTTTTCCGTTTTATGAGTTGAGTGTTTCTTGTCCTAATATTGACGTGTACGGTAATTTTAGTGGCACTAATGGGTTCTTAGACTCTGTACCCATCCTTCTTCTTCAGAAGACATTTAATGGTCTGAAGCACATTAAGAAGGCAAAAAATTGAACACAGTCACTTGAACACTGTTCCAGGTGATTACCTTATGAATCTGAAGAGAAAATACCATGAGTGTGCAAAATGTGGCTACTTTGGATTATTTGGTTGTTAAAGACTTTTTTGTTTATTACACACTCCCATAAATCTTCAGTCACAGTTTCTACACTAATACTGAAGACACCACCGTTGAAAATAGTAAAAATGAAGAAAAAGCACTGAACGAGAAAGTGTGTCCAAACTTTCAATGGCTAGTTTAAGAGCAGAAATTGAACTCAAGCTGCCTGTAGTCTTTTATAAATGAACAAATGACCCAATTTTTCCTTCATTGTCTCATCAAGTGTATCATCAAGTGTCAGTCTGATCAAAATATGAACATCTGTTTATGATGACTTTTTTACTATCATGTCTTTAATGGTATAATTATTCGAGCTCTGTGTATTCAATGACACCTCTTTTGGCTCATTATCCACCATCTGACAGGTTCATCTCTGTAAAGGTCATTGAAATGTGGATCATACCTGTGTGAAGGTCTACATGTGTGAGCCCTTGACTCATGCGCACACACACACACACACACACGCACACCATCCATTCATTCACTTATAGCCTTTGTGGTTTAATGTAATGAGCCCGTATAATGCAGCTCATCAGTATGCTGAGGAGAACGGAGGTCGGCCCGTGGTTCGGTCTGCCTCATGTGCAGTCATTCTCTGCCTCTCCACCTGCACTCAAGGACATTATATTAGCATTGATTGTCCTCAAGTCCAGACAGTATCTATGGGATGAAATGTACAGTAAAGGGGTAGTAAGATGAGTTTTCAACGCAGTTTTTAATTAACATATTTAAAGGGTATAAAATGTGAAAATTCAGGTTTAATATCACTTTCCATTATAAGGCAGGGCTGAGGTCCCTGAAAATAATGTTCAAGTATATAGTAACAACACTCACACTGTGGAGAAACACACATCTTTTCATGTAACTTTGTTTAAAACAAGCTTCATTACACTATAATCAGTACGACAAGTATCAGCCTGGGACCTTCAAGTTGTGTTTACACCTAGAATTATGAATTTGTTATATGTTTACTGGATGTCAAACTTTGACTCGAACCATTTTAAATGGTCTGAGGCCAAATGGAAAACTATGCTGAGGTCAGATGAATGCCTCAGGCTATTTTAAATGAGTTTTGGTCCAAAGATGATGGTGTTTCTGGATCGTGTTCCTATGTGGCTTCTTCATTACATGATACAGCTTTAACTTGTATTTGTGGATTGCACAGTGAACGGTGTTCACAGGCAGTGGTTTTCTGGAACTGGTCCTAAGCCCACGCAGTGATTTCCTTCCAGGACAGAATCATGTCTGTTTTTTCCAGCGTTTTGCTGCCTTTGCTCCAAATCTTTTGAGATGTGTTGCGGCCATTAATTTCAAAAGGAGCAAATATTTTCCATGAAATAGTAAATCATCTCAGTTTCAACATCTGATATATTGTTTAAGTTGGGGATGAAATATGGATTTATGAAATTTGCAAATTGTATTTTTTTATTGCAATAAAATGTGCACATATTTACAAATGATCCACAGCATAACATAATAACATAATTTCTCATAGAAGTGTACACATAAAAAAGAAGGGAAAAAAGAAGAAAACCCTGGGATTAGTGGGAGAGAGTGGAGAAGGAAAAAGGAAAAAAAAACTAAATAAAGATTAAAGATTAAATTAATAAAGAGTAAAAAAGAAAGTAAAACATAAATAAAATATAGTTCCTGCTGGCATCATTATGATGTCTGAATAGGAGATTGTTGTGTCTGTGTGTGTGTGTGGGGGTGTGTGTGTGTCTGTATGTGTGACAGTATAATAACATACATTTTGATACACAATTAGTAGTATTACGCACAGAGAAGAGAGAAAAGAAAAAATAAAACAAATAAAAAAGGGTAAATAAAAAAGAAAAATCAGGATGGATAACTTCCTTATACTAATATTAATAATGATAATTACAACAACAACAACAATAATAATAATAATAATAATAATAATAACAATAATAATAATAATTATTATTATTATTATTATTATGGTTATGATAAAATTTACAATTATGTACATGTATTGATTTTTTTTCGGTAGCTATCAGTATAAACATGCAGAATCCTAAGAATGGGATCAGCATTTGCACTCACTATAATCTCTCTACATTAAATAATGTCTGCCACAAGTCTATGTCTAAACTATTGATTAAAATTGATCATAGTTTAAGGAAACACCATACATCACATCACAGCACACAATGACTCATCATGCACAGGAATAAACTAAATTACATTCTTTTGCCGCACATGAAAATCTTCCACCTACAGTCTGCATATGACTGTTCTGAGGTGTCAATAGAGGCTTTTCCGCAAATACATACATCACTGTTGACTCATATCTACGAGGACAAATAGGAGAAAGAGTCATCTGTCATGGATGATGATGGAGAGTGGGAGGAAAGGCCAAATCAATTCCTTTGATTCCTCTGCAATCATGCCAACGCAACTCAGGGTCAACATTATGCATGCACATATCACCAACAGTAGACATAATCTGAACCTGTCTTTGTCCATATGCCTTTAAATAAAGACAGAAATTGGCACTTTGACTCACTGTGTTTGGACATGCCTTAAAACGCATAAGGCACCGGTCCAGTGTAATATCTGATAAAGAAAAACTACTAGGTGGAAGGTGTGTCCGTAGACAGAGAGAGAAGAGGAAAGGTAAGAGTCTAGGACTGAGAGTAGGGACTTTGAATGTTGGAACTATGACAGGAAAATCTAGAGAGCTGGCTGACATGATGCAGAGGAGGAA
>JAQQAE010010140.1:0-14241 GCA_029823295.1 Pseudamia nigra
CACACATATATATATATCTCCACACAATACATACAGTCTATATATGGTCTATCATCCACACACACTGCATTATGACTCTGCGGTGAGACTCGCGCCCTGCTGCTGCCGCAACACTGGCAGGGTTTATTTGGCCACGTGCTCCAAACGAGGTGACCGTGAGGCAAGGGCGTAGATTTTGTTTGAACATTGGAAGAGAAAAAACAAAATAATAAACAAAATAGTAAATATGAACAAAATAATGATCAGAATGAAAAAATAAAAAATAGTAAATATGAACAAAGTAATGACTCAAGCGAAAATAACAAAATAATAAATTGAAAAAATGAAGAAAGTAATGAGCAAAATGAAAAAACAAAATAATAAAACATAGCAAAAACAAACAAAATAATGAACAAAAAGAAAAAAATTAAAACATAAAAATGGTAGTAAAAATGAAGAAAATAAAGAAAAAATGAAAAAGATAAAATAAAAACAGTAAATATGAAGAAAATATTGAGCCAAATGAAAAAACAAAATAATAAAAAAATAGTAAAAATCAACAAAATAATGAAAAAGATTAAAAAAATAGCAAAAATGAACAAAATACTGAACAAAATGGAAAAAACCAAAATAAAACAGTAAAAATGAACAAAATAATGAAGAAAGTGAGTAAAAATAAACAAACTGTTTGTAACATATGTCTAAAATATGCATAACTATGTAACAATCATTGTGATTCACTGAGTTCAGATGCTGGCTTCAAACTGAGTGGTATTTTTATGGAAACACCATGACTGTCACAAAGGAAAGTCATGTTCCTCATGAGTGCAAAAAAAGAGTGTGTCTGTGTGTGTGTGTGTGTGTGTGTGTTTAATTGTGAAAAGTTCCCATGGTTCATCACCTGAACCCGAAACACCGGTTACACAGTGACAATTCCAGACACACAGCAGGAAGTGATCTGTGTTTGTCTTGGTAATTCACTCCACGGACCGGTCACATTTATTGTTCTTGAAACAATGGGGAACATTACAACGCAAGCAAAAAATACAAAGATCCCAATTAAAATGGTTCAAGTTGTTTCTGAGTAAAACAGGACCATTAATAGCCTTTTCCTCATAAAGCTGAATATACTCTAAAACTACTAGTGTACTAAGTCAAACTGAAATTTTAAAAAATGTAAAGAATATATATTTTTTTTATTATCTGCATTTTAAAACGATCACAACTCAGTTTAAAGTTGGGAAATTGTCACTGAATTGTGCTTGGCTGAATGTGTGTGATTATGTAATTGTTTCTCACATTTAGGTTAGAAATTCATTTCCAGTCAGTGACTCCACAGGATGCAAACTGCTGACACATTCCTGCAATTAAATCTTATATGATGACAGGCTGCAAATCAGCTCCATGGACAGACATAAAGTCCTCTTCTTTGGATTATTATTGTGTCGTCGGGATGATCACATGACTCCTGTTATAAAAGATATTCACTAGAAATAATCAAACTACATGTGGGCGCTGCTAAGTTAAAATGGCACACCAGCTTATTACCAGAGGTGGGTTGTACTCAAGTACATTTACTCACTTACATGTACTTCAGCAACACTGTCCAAAAAATGTACTTCAGAAATTAGTTGTTTTAGAAAATACTTTGTACTCAGTTACATTTAAGTTGGAAAAAAACTAGTTACTTTTGGCCACAGTTCAATAAGCAAAATTAAGAAAATAAACCAGGTAAATTAACCGATAAGGAATGAAATGAACACAAAACAAAACTAATTAAAATGACAAAATACACAACAAAATGAGCAAAAGCAAAAAAAAGAGAATAGTAAAGTAAATTAATAAAAATGTGTGACATAACCAATGAAATTAAAATTACCTACACAAATTTCTGCTTGAAGCATCCTCCTCCTGTTCTTTCAAACGAGCAAAACAATCAGGTAAATGAGCAAAAATGAGCAAAATGATCAAAACAGAAAGGAATGAAACTGAAGAAAAACTAATTAAACCAATTTCACATCCTTAGATTACTCTGTAGGTTTTTATGGCAAACTTTTTACTTGGGTATTTATTTTGAGGTGTAACTCTACTTCCACATGAGTCGTTGAAGTTTGGAAGCAATAGTACTTTTACTTGAGTACTGCTTCTATTTATTCTACCCACCACTGTTTATTACGCATTAATAATGAATAGGATTCATATAGTGCTCAAAGACATGGTGGTGATAAACTACATCACAGCTACCCTGGGTCAGACTGATGGAAACATGGCTGTCAATCTGCACCAATGGCATCTACCAAAGACCACCACCAAACATTCATTCACATTCATACAAGACAAGGTGGGTGAAGGGTCTTGTCCAAGGACATAACAGTGACTAGGACGGAGTGGGTTCAAACTGCCAACCTTCTGGTTATTGGACGACTCGCTCCACCCCCTGTCGCCCACATTAACCCTTTCATGCATGAATTATTTCAAAACTGCAGTTATGACATTTTCAGCCTTTGAGGCACTTTCAAACAATCTTTAATGTCACTTATTTTGAGCCGTGTAGGTCGGTTTAGTAAAATACAATCAGAATGATGCTTTAGTCACTAGTTAAACATCTGGACAGTGTAATAGAGAAAAATTACTAGAACATTTTGGGTTTTGTTCCTTTTTTTAAAATCACTTTTTGACACTTGGTTTGTTTTAGTCCATTTTTCTTCTTTTTGCATATGATTTGGTTCCTTTATTTATTTTATTTTTTCTTATTTGTTCCTTTCTTCGCAACTTCTTGATAGTTTTGCTCATTTTGTTTATTTTTCCTTTTGATTTTGTTTATTTTCTCATTTTTCTTCATCTAATTTAGTTCATTTTACTTCTTATTTTATTCATTTTCCTTATTATTTTGTATCTTTTGCTTTTTGATTTTAAGTCAAAATACCCACTGCCATTTGGGCCTGATTTTGTAATTATTATAAGTTTAATGTCACTTAGCCTTTGTAGGGTAGAGTAGAGGACACCATGCATGAAAGGGTTAAAGGCCTTTACAGGGCACATAATGGGTTTAAAATACATCAGGTGTCATTCATTTCCAGACACAGTACATATTAAGCACGTAGAGTTGTTATTTTTTTGAAAATACTTAATTTGAGCATCCACATATGTCAAATGTAAAGTTTTTTTATTATTCAATCAGTTCAAGTCCAATGAACATCTTCAAATGGTACGAAGGTCAGTGCTGAACTCACAGGGGTTAAAAACAGATCAGGTTACCCACAACTTAAAAATAATGTACATTTCAGAATTACACAAAAAGCCTTTGGCCGTTCAGCACTTACCTTTGCACCATTTGAAGATGTTCACTGACTTTGAACTGCTTGAAGTTCAACTAAAAACTGGAAAAATTGGGGAGTTCTAAAAGTTTTGATTGGTAGTATATAAAAATGTTCTATAAAAAAAATCTCCATTTCTGACATTGAATATGCTTCAAAGTGACCTTTGTCATTTTCCTCCTCCTAGTGGCAGCTATGAAAAGTGCACAGAAACAGCTGAGTGGCTGTTGTCCAACACACAGGTGCGGCCGAAGGTGGGAATCGTGTGTGGCTCAGGTCTGGGAGGTTTAGCCGAGATGATCAAGGATCCTGAGATCTTCAAATATGCTGACATTCCCAACTTTCCCCACAGTACAGGTATATGCTGCTGTCTGCGAACATGTGTGTGTTTGTTAGCTGTAATCAGTGGCACTGGGTGAACTAACCACGCTATGTGTGTGTGTGTGTGTGTGTGTGCGTGTGTGTATGTTGCAGTGCATGGTCACGCTGGACGTCTGGTGTTTGGAACATTAAAAGGGAAACCATGTGTTTGCATGCAGGGCAGATTTCACCTGTATGAAGGCTACCCTGTTCAGAAGGTATGTGGACTGGACTAGTCAGTATACACATTTAAAGGAGCAATACGTAATATTAGTAAACAGGAACAAATACTCTCACTGGCCACTTTATTAGGGACAACTCTTTAATCACTTGTTGACACTTATATCTGATCAGCCAATCACATGGCAACTCATTTGCATGTAGACATGGTCAAAATGATGAAGTTCACAACGAGCATTAAAATGGGGAAGATTGAACATGACATGGTTGTCGATGCCAGGCGGGCTGCTCTGATTGCCACACAACCATCTCTAGGGTTTACAGAGAACAGTCTGAAAAAAGATATCCAGTGAGCAACAGTTGTTTGGAGGAAAATACCTTGTTGATGCCAGAGTTCAGAGGAGAAACATCAGACCAGACTGAGATGATAGAAATCAACCCACCACCACACATCCACCCTGTCTTGTATCAGTGATTCAAGCTGGTGATGTAATGGTGTGATGGATATTTTCTTCTCACACTTTGGTTCCTTAGTACCAGCTGAGCATGGTTTAAACACCAGAGCCTACCGAAGTATTGTTGCTGTATGACCACAGTGCACCACCTTCCAGCAGGATAATGCACCATGTCATAAAGCTCAGATCATGTCAAACCGGTTTTTTGAACATGACAATGAGTTCAGTGTACTCCACTGGCCTCCACAGTCACCACATCTCAATCTAATGCAACACCTTTGGGATGTGGTGGAACGGGAGAGTGGCATCACAGATGTGCAGCCACAAATCAGCAGCAATTCAGTGTGATATTATCATGTCAATATGGACCAAAATGTGTAAGGAATGTTTCACCTTGTTGGATCTATAACTCCAAGAATGAAGGCAGTTCTGATGGGAAAAGGGTCCAGGCAAATACTAAACTGTACCTAATAAAGTGGCTAGTGAGTATGAGTGTATTGTATCACAGCAATATCTGAGTAACCATGTCAACCAACTACCCCTAGACTGTCCTGTTATTATAAAATACTTTATACTATAAGATATGAAGAAGCACATTGGATGCCTGTAGTATCCAGTCCCTCAGTTCAACATGAGAAGGAAAAACATAACTGTTATGGTCCCATAACTGTACAATATGTAAGATTTGTCCTTGTTTGAGGTTTTTGCTGGAGTTTGTTTTGTGCTGGTGATGTTTGTTGATGCTAGTTCCATCTCTAATCCAGTATCTGCCTCAACCTACACGGACACTAAAACAACCTGTTCAAAAATGCAATAGTTTTGTTGTGTTTTTTAAAAAAAAATCATTACACATTCAGACAAGAACCATGTGAAAACAGTATTCATTCACCTGGATCTCCAAAAACAGCTGAGTTTTCAGCACACCGTGTTAAGGCCGAGTTGCAGAAGTGGACCCAAAAAATGCAGTGACTCAAAACTCAAGGCACTAGTTACCGTATTTTCCTGATTAAAAGTCACTCTGGTATGTTAGTCGCACGAGCCAAAAATGCATAATGAAGAAGGAAAAAAAACGTGTATTAGTCTCTCTGGAGAACAGGTCGAGGCCTGAGCAGCGCTGCAGCTTGTCTCCTCTAGTGGCTGTCGGTGTGACAAGCACCTTATAGTCGAATTTAGTCAAAATATAAGTCGCTCCGATGTATTTGTCGCTCCCCTCGCCAGATTATGCAAAAAACTGCGACTTTTAATTCGGAAAATACGGTATTTATTAAGTAAAAAATGACAAAGAACTCAAACAATGTCCTTATTTATCATCTGTGTGTGGAAAAGGTACTAAATTCTGACTTAGGACTGAAATTTAGAATGTGTGCAAGTTAAAAAAAAATCCGTATTTATCAAACATCCGTAAGCACATCAGTAAGTAACCAGTGTTGATAAATCACACACGTTCGTGATCACGTTGCTCATTCCCACTGGTGGTCATTTGCATTCAGACACGCCCTCAGTTATGTGGTGACAGAAGATCCCTTTAAAAATGACGCAGAAACTGTTTATGTCTCTGGCTGCAACAATGCTGGAGAGGTTAAAAAAAAGGATTGTTTCTCTGAGCAGAGATCGAGGTGCTTGTTGCTGAGGTTGAAGCAAACCAAAGGCTGTTTAGTTCACTCACATCAGGTGGAACTAACAAGAGAAAAAAAGGAAAAGGTAACAAGCACAGTTAATGCCAATAGATTAGTGAGATCTTCAGCCCAAATGAAAAAGACAGTTTAATCTCAAACTGCACCAAAAAGTGTCAAGGGAGAACCTCTGCAACCGGGGGAGAACAGAACTGACACCGCTGGATTCATACATTGCTGGTGTGGACACCAGCCTCATCAGAGATACAGCTCTGTGGCATCATTACACACAGAGATAGTGACATTTGTCTGAACCCTCAGAACAAGGTGGACCATCCATCACCCAGACTGATGCAAAAGAAAGGCATCACCATGTAAAAACTTTTTATTTAGATGTGTAAATAATTTTAAATGACAGACTAACCATGAAATTAATGAACATTTATCTCCGTGTGAAACATAACATATTTTAAATGAGTAATGACTAATGCACGGGCATTTAGATGAAACATCATTTAATATTAATGTGAAAATACATTTTCTCATACGCAAATTGCTTTCAGTCCTGTGATCTCGGAGGAGCCGGGGTCATCCTGCGTCCTGGAGCAGTGCCGGTTCCATCCATGCACAGGGAGCAGACAGTGCTGACTGATACGGTTCCACAAAATCAAATGGATCAAAGCAATAAATGAAATAAAGAACCAGTTTACAAAACCTCACCAATGCACCGATGCAAATAAATAAAACACTAAAACAAATCTCTGCCTGAGCTACACAAATGCTTAATAAACTATAACTGTAAGTCTTATGATTTCATTTTTGCCACTGCAGCAAAATTGATGCCTTTCTCTTAATACAATAGATAAATCTGTCCTTTAACCTAGCTGCACATAATCACTAACAGAGTAATAATTAATATCTGGATTGCATGCTATGACCTACTGTATGACCCAAAATGCGTATTTGCAGTTTTCCTGTTCAACCACTAGTTTCTGTGCGTAAGCATGGTCAGAGCTGTGCTTATATTTACACACTTTCTTAAGTACAAGTTGATAAAGTCCACACTTTACGTGGAAATGGTCATACGTACTCTGTGCGCAAACACGGTTGATAAATGAGGGCCCAGGAGTTGTTTGGCTTGGATGTGGAGGCCTGAAGGAAGGATGAGACTGCTGGGCATGCTGCACAAAGTAGAGAGAATACAAAAATGTAAGCACGGGGTTAAACCAGTTTTCTTATGTTCTCTGGAGTTTTTCTGTACCAACTGAAGCCGGCTGCACACAGAGAAACGTGACTCACCTCGTCTTAACTCAACTGGAAATCGGCTTGAGGTGTGGTGGTTCCCGACCCAGATTTTTCAGTCTTGACCACGTCCCGACAAAAATCATGTCGATTCAACATGTTGAATTGCCAGGACTCAGTCTCAGCAATGTGTGGCGGTTACGACTGGACTTGGTGACTTTTATCATTGGTGGACGTGTGTGTCGCAAGGCAATCAATGTTTACTGTCGATAGATGGCGCCAGTTCCCAGGGGTGAGTCATGCTGTTAATCTGCAGCTGTGTGCGAGGTGTGTTCAATCATGTACGAGGCGACCAATCTCATTGTTGAGTTGGGATCAGTCACTTTTCTCTATGTGAGGCCGGCTTAGGACAGAATCATAGAATAGAGGAGTAGAGTGTTGACCAGGTTTTATAGAGGAGGTGGGTTTCCGATGGAAACCAGGTGTGCCTCTCATGCAGCTCAGGTGAGGGAGGATCCAGCCAAGCCTTGTGCCACACTGCAGGAAAAACACAGAATCGCAGGAGGAGGGAAAAAAACAAGACTGTACAAAACTGCAACACTGATTCTTTCATGTGTAAAAAAAATCCATTTGTCTACACGTACAACAGCCTGTCTACAGTCTACAAGTAGGACAGGTTATGTTTTCCTAAATATCCATAACTCCTGAGCTGTACTGTGCCTTTCTTCCGCTTCTCTACATTTGTAATAATGTACCACACTAGCTACAGTAACCAGTCCACCAAGAGTTGATCATAGTAGCAGTGTTTGAATCTTAATTGTACCTTGAAAGTAATGTTCACATGTACTTCAGGGCTCACACTACACAGTACATATTGATTTAGTTCTGAACAGACAGCTTTGTTGAGAAACTCTGGAGAATCACATGCTGTCGAACCTTACAAAGCTTATATTTCTGTTTGTGCCTGAAATAATGAAGCAAATATATTTAGAAGCACAGTCATTTTATGTGGACTATCACTATGTTTGTACTAGATATGTATGTTGAATTTATTCAGCTGGTGTGCATGCTCTTTTCCCATGGTGAGAAACAACCTGTCTGTTCTCACTCAGTGAATCTGAACTTATTTAGCCTTTTAACATCCATGCTTTTCAATGAACACGAACCCTAAGTGAACGGTAATGACAGGTGTAGCAGCCCTACGCCTCCAGGCGTCTTCTTTTATTTCCTCCACTGTCGTACTTTTTAAAAATGTTCACCCCAGTGTGTGATTCACCGTCCCTTGTGTTCTCCAGATTACACTGCCCATGCGTGTGTTTAAGTTGATGGGTGTGGAGACGATGATCATGACCAATGCAGCCGGAAGTCTCAACCAGGATTACAAAGTAGGAGACGTCATGATCATCAAGGACCACATCAACATGCCAGGCTTCGCTGGAATCAACCCACTGGCTGGACCCAACGATGACCGGTAGGACGTGGTGATGTCACAGTGTGTTTCTAAATGCACATAGCAGTAGGATCATTTTGGTTTGAAAATGCTAAAATAATTTAGATTTGGTGTGTGTGACTGTTCAAGTAAAAACTCAACTACCTCAGATCATGATAGAAAACCTTTCTTGGTTTATGACTGAGAAATGATCACATTAAATCTACCCTAAATAATTTCATTGCAGGTTCTTCCAAAAAATTGAAAACCATTATGTATCTGAATGTATACTTGACTCTTTTTATCCTATGGCATGACATTCACTACACCTGGGACAGTAACCAACCAACCAAGTCTCCACAGATGTTCCACTAGAGGATAGCCCCTAAAAGATAACAAAACCAAAAAATCCTCCAAAATGCACATCATAATGCAAAAAAATGTATCTAGACCATGTCACTGAAGTATTTTACATTGTATTTTAAAATACTAATTCAATAGCCAAAGAAAAAGAAAATAGTAAATTAAAAAGTGTATTTAACTGACACTTTTAAAAACCCTCTTGACCTACATGCCATTTAATTAGAATGAGATTAGCATCTAAAACACTCTTCATCTTGCAATATTTAGACTTCATAAAGACCCTGAATCCTTCTCTGAGGAGTGGGCCGTATCATTTCATTATCACAGAATCTCACTGATACTGACACATGAACAGTTTCTCCAAGAAAATATCAGAAAAGCTACTTATGTTATGACCTGGCTCAAAGACGAGACACACCATAAGTAAGGTTTAAGCAAAAATACTTCACTAAAGCAAATTAGACCAAATTAAAATATTAACTACAGTATGTACAAAGTGCAACATGAGTAAAGTCAGTAATGGAGGGTGTGCATGTGTGTTGAAATGGTGCAAAACAAGAAGGAAGGCTGACAAAACATGACCAAACCAAGGTTCAGCAGAGGAAGTGCCTGCAGGACAAGGGAAGAGAGTGAAAAGACTGGAAAGGACTTAAATAACTGCAGAACCACAGGTGTTGTGGGTCAGCTCCTCCCTGCAGACACAAAAGACACAGGTTCGAAGGTGTGTCCCCTCCTCGAGGACCGCAGGGCCCAGAACAGCTTACATGAAATTTGCATACCTGTCTTATGCTGTGAGCTGGTTGTTTAACATTAGCTAACTCCTTTTCCAAGCTAACAGTGGTCTCAGTTGTTTATATCCATACTAACTGAATGTCCACTGATTTTATGTTTGGTTGGCTACAACTTGGCTTGACTTTGCCCCAGTTTCTTGTACTTCTACTAAATATTGAGTTATGTAATGTCAGCAGATGACCATCTCCAAGCACAACAATCTCACACATTTGAATCTCTGAATACACCCTGAGCCTCTCTGCAAATGCAAATGTGGCTGAACTACCAGAAATGAACACAACTGGTATAAGTACAGATACTTCACTACTCCCAACACTAAACAATACATCTGATGAACTGTCAGACGTATTGTTTGAGCTTCCCACCCCGTGTTGTATTGGTTCATGTGCATTTTTGCAGCTTCCTACACTAGTACCACAACTCATGTCAGTGTTACAAAAGCACCAGTTGTTTCTGATGGCAGCGGGCCAGAGCCATTTAATGGCAGAAGACCCACACACACCCAGCTTCAAAGCAGAAGTCGATACCATTTCAGACCAAACAGGGAACACATCATGTAAATAGTTTATTTTGTGGCATCCCTCATCATCAGAAGTGTCATAGTCTTCCACAATCTGCAGAAACTTTACTGAACTCAGGTCTACTTGAATTTCAGGCTTGGTGTCACATTTCAACAGATATCTGTATTTTGATATGTTTCAGTTAATATCTCCCTGATCTTGTTAGGTTTGGCGTTCGTTTCCCTTGCATGTCCGACGCCTACAACCGTGAGCTGCGTCAGCTGGCTCACAGTGTGGCAGCAGAGCTCGGCTTCAGCGACTTTGTGAAGGAGGGAGTGTACTGTGTCCTTGGGGGGCCATCCTTTGAAACCATTGCTGAGTGTCGCATGATGCACAGATTTGGTGCTGATGCTGTTGGTGAGATTTCAGAGACACGCCCTTATGTTTCTAACAAATCTGTGTCCAAATGGACAAAATGTGCTCACTGTCTTTATATGCACTGACATTTGATCTCTCTGTCTTCTCCGTAGGTATGAGCACTGTACATGAGGTGATTGTCGCCAGGCATGCTGGGATGCGCTGCTTTGCCCTGTCACTGATCAGCAATCGAGCCGTGATGGACTACGACAGCCAGGAGAAGGCAAACCATGAGGAAGTCCTGGAGACGGGCCGGCAGAGAGCCGGGCAGCTGGAGAAGCTGGTATCCACCGTGGTGTCTCGACTGGAGCAAAACAACACCAACTCCCTGTGAAGAACCCGTCAGTAGATCTGCCTTTGTTCTATGTCACAAGACAGTTACTGAAATCCTCTTAAAAACCCTCTTGAAGCTGACCGTCTGGTTTACTACTTGATAAACTACTGTAGTTTTTTCAGTGTTTCCTTTAACAGTTCAATGTGTCATATTTGGTGAGACCCAGTGTAGACTGAATACACCCCTCACCTTCCAGAAAACAGAGATCCCTCATGACTGCTATTTATTTACTTATTTGTCTATTCTGGGCTTTTTAAAGGGCATTTTACCTCTGGCTTAGTACATGTCAGTAATATTTCTACACTGGTTGTCACTTGCTATGAAATAGGCTATGCCACCAGCCATTTTCCTGCAAAGTGCAAAGACAGATGCAGTTCTGAATGTCACATTGCTGTGTTTAAAGGTACAGTCTACAATGTTGGGAAACTACGTAGCTAGTAGCCGATCGTTTGTGGCAGACCGCTATAAATGACATGGCTTACAACCTCACAGCTGTCAAGCTACTATGTCTGTCTGTCTTTAGTTCCTTTTTTACCTGTACCACGTGCTGAAGGAATCTGAGATTCAGACTCTCTCCTCAGTCGTCCTGTGGTGAGATAACGGACAGTTACTAGCTACCTAGTGGTGCAGCGACGCCTGTCGATGCTGTTCCTACAGAGCTCGTGCACCGATGAGCTTGTAAACCGTGTTGACTGTCTCATCATTTATCGCAGTCCGCCACAAACGATCGGCTACTAGCTAGTTTTTCAACATCTGTAAGTCAAAAAAACAAAGTCACTCTGGAGAGATATTAGATTATATTTTAAATATGTTATGAAGTGGTTAAATGCTGTCATTAGCTGTAATATATTCTATATATCTACATATAGATAAATTCTATATATTGTTTTAACTTGAAATAGGGTCCAATATCTAAAATAACGTTTTATCAGTTGCTGATCAATCGTGACACAGTGACTGAGAATAATTTGTCAAATACCCGCATTTGTCCAACTTCACCACAGTGATTTTACATGTTTTCTAGTAAAATGAAGAGGAAAATGTCCACTGCATGAATCTGGTCTGTTCTGATTAACTCCCATTCTCACTGTAGGAACACATCATGTTAACACAAACACATTAGAACATCATATTCTATTAGATTTCTGAAACACACTGGAGCTTTAGGTGCTGTCTGAACGTTGCAAAGAGTGATCCGGTTTTTCTACACTCCTCAGACTTTTTAGATGCTTCTATTTAAGTTGTTCTATTTTGTACTGTAGTGTTTCAGTGAAACCGTTCCAAATGTTATTTGTAACTTAATAATTTAATGATATTTAATGTTTTAGTTGTTCTCCGTTTACTGATGATTAACATGGAAAAAGGGATTTCAGAGTTTTAATGTTAACGACCAAGTTATTGCACGTCTTAATAAGCTCATCAGTTAAAACATCTAATTCTACATAGTGTGAAAAAGGTGTACAATGTTGTGTGATAGTTAAACTAAATCTATTTAAAACATATCTTTATTTGTTTTAATGGTGTCTGTGGTGTTTGAGAGAAAAGGATTTTATGCTGAACTTGACAGTTACCAAAGAGAAAACACACTCATTTAAAGTCTGTGCCTGTCTCACCACTGCGCTCACTAACAGACCGGGAGGGGGTGTAGGGGGCTTTACTGACAATTGTACAAATGTGATTCACTCTGGACCAATGTTTAACCAACATCTACAATAAAATGACTCAAATTCAGACAGTGTTGTCTCATATTTGTTCCATATGTGGTGTTTTCTCAGCAGCTTTGAGTCAAGTTCTGCAAAACAAGAGCGAACGTTGTGTTTTAAGGCCAGTTATTTGTCATGTAGAAGATTGCGGTGATATTCTGTTATAGATCATCTGCATCTTCTTTTGGGCCAAGCAGCCATTTTTCTTCATTGAAATTTTCTCCTGTTTCATTTGTAGGTTTGTAGGTTTTCTCTTGTTTGTGCTTAGGTCCAGTATGACCCCAGTATTCATTCAAGGTTGCTTCTTTTTTGTTGTTGTTGTTGTTGTTTTGGGTATTTTCCCTCCCACGGGTCAACAAAATGCTCTTTGATAATAACTTCCTGACCTCACCTTATGCTACTGAACCCTGGACTAGTCCAAAGGAATGTACAACCCCAATTCCAGTGAAGTTGGGATGTAAATAAAATGTTAATTAAAAACAGAATGCAAAGAGTTGTAAATCTCATAAACCCATATTGTACTCCAAGAAGAAGCTGTATGTGAGCACCATCCAGAAACACCGCTGTCTTCTCTGGACCAAAGCTCATTTAAGGGTCTGAGACATTCATCTGAACACTGAACACTTTCCATTTTGGCTCAAACCATTTTTACATGAAATAGAAAAATGCAACATCTGATATGTTGCCTCAGGGATACATTGTGTGATAGGGGACCTTTAAGACTGCCTTTGTCCACATTGTTTAGAGGACGAACCATGTTATTACGTGCATCTGTACAGAGTTTACCTATTCATTAATTTAAAATGACTGGTCATTGATAGGTCATGCAAAAGGTAACATCACTTCCCTATGGAGACACTTAAATAACCAACAAAAAACATAATCAGAAGGGAGTAAAGGAACTCAGAATTAATGACAAGACCATCAGTGACGATGCCACATTGGCAAATGAATTCAATTCATATTTTGTGGAGTCAGTGAAATAATTACTGCCAAATGTACTAAACAATACAAAACCAATATCTTCAACAGGTTCATTCCGCATTCGTGAGGTAAATGAAGAAATAATTGCTGGCATTTTTAAAAAACTATCAAACTCAAAAACCAATGATATATATAACATGAGTACTTCCTTTCTCAAAATACACAGCAAAATATTAATAAAACCACTGACTCATCTCATAAATCTCTCCATCAGGTCCTCCACATTTCCATCTGGCTGGAAAAAAAGCAGTAATCATACCAGTTTTTAAATCAGGTCATCAAGACAAAATATGTAACTACCGCCCCATCTCTATTTCACCTGTCCCGTCCAAGGTTCTTGAAAAAGTTATAGCAACACAACTGATGGACTATCTGCAAGACAGCCAACTTCTTCACCCTCACCAATTTGGCTTTAGACCGGGATACTCAACAGAAACGGCAAACTGCTGCCTTCTTGAAAATATTAAAGAGTCCTTGGATAGGGGTAATGTGGTGCGAGCTGTTTTTCTGGACCTTAAAAAGGCTTTTGACACTGTTAACCACAGCTTACTTTTAACAAAAATGGCATCTCTT
>JAQQAE010010141.1:0-14241 GCA_029823295.1 Pseudamia nigra
GGACAATTTAGAGTGACCAATTCACCTAACCCCCTAGTGCATGTTTTTGGTTGTGGGAGGAAGCCGGAGAGAACCCAGAGAGAACCCACGCAGACACGGGGAGAACATGCAAACTCCACACAGAAAGGCCCCACCACCCATTGAACCCAGGACCTTCTAGCTGTGAGGCACGAGTGCTATCCACTGCACCACCGTGTTGCCCACGTTTTGTATCAAGAAATCCAATTACGTTCTTTCCCTAAAAACTGCACCATTTCACAGAACACCACAGGAACAGCTTCAGGCTAAAGAGCCTGAACCTGACCAACTGGACAGCCATGTCAAACAATGACCCCAAGACAGAAAAATTACATGCAGTCTTTATTGAGAAACTTTAATGAGAAGAAGCCTTAGCTAACTGCTTGTGATGAGGCCAGCTGTTACAATGGGGGTCCAGGGTAGGTTAGCTATGAGTCAGGTCTCTAAACACCCAAGACAGCCCTCCATAACTAATCTTGTGTTTGGACATAACTTGAGTTATGTTCTATAATAGCCCTGGATGATGTGTTTTGACCCTGTCCTGTCAGAGTATGAAGATGTGCATTTGCCAAACTCACCCCCACATGTCTGGTTCTAGATCCAGCAAAACACACCCACAGAGTACGTCTGTTCAGCAGTCTGTGTACTTTTTTCTAATGACTCTGCCAACCCGCTCTTTGGTCATTTGGTTGTAGTTCTGAGTTTTTTAAGGTGAATATATACAATAGTTTTAGCGTGCTACTTAAAAGTTCGATCCACAGTCCGTAGATCAGTGCAGCTCAGTTCTCTGAGCTCTGTTCCCTTTCTGAGCTGTCCTGTCAAACCTCTCAATTCCAATCCCTGAATCTATTACACTCACTCAGACAAGTCTCTCGGTTCCACCGGTTCTGTCAGCATCCCAACTACTTCATTCCACCTGGTTTGTCTCACAGTTGCTTTATTAGCTCGTATTCACACAGCTGTCTTCCATTCACGCTGATGACAGAGTTTACAAACCATGCCCGCATCCTCCGAATATGTGTCAGTGAGTCCCTGAGCTGAAAACCACATTTACGGAAACTCGATCATAACACCGGCATTTTTTTTCCCTGCCCACTGTTTCAACTGCACAGATTCAATCAGGTATTATGGATTGAAAAGATTTTCCTGAAAAAGGAAAAGTGTATTTTTATTTATTCTTCACCTAATCTGTGGTGTAATACATGAGAATGGTGGTTCTTGGGGTATCCTAGTGGTTATAGTGCATCTGACAACAGACTTGCATACTGCACCCCCCTCCCCCCAGACAATAATTTCACCAGCTGCCACTGATGCTTAAAACAGCAGCGAGAAATGAGAAGAAATTATTTTTTTTTAATCATTATAGTGACAAAAGAATGTTGGAAAACAATTTAATCCCATACTTTCCATGATGTTTAAAAAGTATCTCCTCACAGATTGTGTTTGAGACAAACAGTCTTGCTATTTCCCTGTTAAAAATTAGCAATCCCCAAATTTGAAGATGAGAACTGAATCTGCCCATCACTCAGGCTGTCCACTCATATCCACCTCTTGTCTCAATTGACATATTTCTGTCAGCATACTCACCCTTTTTGATTACAGCAGCGTGCCTCCGGTCACACTGCTTGCCTGAAAATATACCGTACTCTGAGTTACTGATGAGTTTCTCAGACCTGACAAAGCTTCTCCAAGAAATAAATGCTTTTACAGACCCTCCTGTTGACAAGAAAATTGATCTTCACATGTAAAATGTCTATAAAAATGTCCAAGATGAGTAGTTTAAGTTACAGATGTGCTTGCTGTTCATTGCCATTTAGTCTTTGTTTTGAGCACTGTTCTTTTTTCTCATTCTCCAAAGGCCAGAGCTTGACTCAGATGACCCAGACTGACTTATATTTTAGGGTTTCCCATTTATTTTGGCAGTCTGCTTCTCATATCCTACACCAAAGCCCCCTAATTCTTAACATTGAACGGTTTAGAGGCTCTGCTCCTGTTAGTGCAATGGCTCCTACAGACTGAGATTTCAGGTTATTTAGGGCACCTCTGTCTGGCTGGGAACAACATGCATATAGTCTGTGTGATGATGCCATGAACGAAATCTCAGACTAGGAGTAAAGCAAGTGATAAATGCCATCCATGTCATCTGGAAAAGCTACGACAGCTGTATCGACAGTTGGCAGCTGTGATCCTAAGGTAATGGTCAGCTTCTTACATGAACAAAAACCTTGAGGAGCATTTCTAGCTCCGTAAACAGACAAATTGCTTTGACTGACATGTCATTTCTGGTTGAACTGACACAGAAATAGGTTATGACAGCTTCAAATGAACTGTGGTTCTTGAACTGCTGTCATTCACGTTCCTTGGGGCTGGGTTCCATCTACAGGTTTTGAGTGGAACTATTGTAATGAAGGACTCCCCACTCATGAAAGTGCAGATCATAATATGGGCAGATCATAATTACTGCATCCACCTTGACTTGGACAATTTCTTTGTAACCTCAGTAATCCTTAAGTTTGCTTGTAGTTTATTATCCGTCATTGTGTACAACTTTAACGTCACACATCATCTGTCTTGTGCTATTCTTGAGTTTTCTTTAAACTCGGTACAGGATGGCCACTTTGGTTGAAGGGCAAACTGATCATTTGGGGGGTTCCATTTGGAAACCAAATTTGCATCTTCCAAACCTACATATTGCAGGTGAACATGCTCATAAGCAGTGTTAATTCCTTTAACAAAAAAATTTCATCATTGTTTTCGTCACAAATATATTTTTGCAGACAAAAACAAAATGAAAACTAGAAATTAAGTCATCTTATCTTTCCCTCCTTTTGATTAGATTCTGTCATTCTCCATTTTCGTCAACGAATAAAAGATGAGATGAAAATAGAGTGACAAAATCCAATCAAAAAGAGGCAATGATAGGAGGAAAAGACAAAAGAGCCACTTGAAAAATGGAAGAAGCGGGACTGGATGAGAAGCGAACCAATCAGAGATTATTGAGCGGTCAGGAGAAGCTCGCTACTGTTTTGAACATGCTCATCAGAAGACAACAGACAAAGAGACAATGATAAAAAAGACTGAGAAAATGTCCATGGCTGCGAGAAAAACAAGGAGACATTTGTGGGCCCGCTTGTCTTTTTTTTCATTGTAATGTGTAAAGCATGCAGAGCAGTCATTTGTAGGAAGAACACAACAAATCTGAAGAGACATTTACAGAATAACCACCCAGATATTTTCTCAAAGGTAAATTCATTTCAACTTTATTTTTGTTCAATTGTGTAAAATAAAATTGTATAAAAAACTGCAGTTCACCAACATTGTTGTCGCCTTTAAAATGTGACAAACTGATTTATTGGAGACTTGAGTAAAATAAAGTGTCACCTTCATCACCTTCACCAAGGGCAACATGAGCACAAAATGTTATGCTACCGTCATGCTACATACATGTGGTTAATGCTGATATTTAGGTATATTTTATAGGGCTGTCAAAATTAACGCATTAATCCAGATTAATCAATTTGCATGATTAAGGATTTTAACGCAATTAATGCATGTGCAATGTACAGTAACTCAAAATCCCACAATAACACCCATCGGCATGGATAAACCGCTGATTACTGGTACAAAACTCAAAATCCCACAATGCAACGATGATCAGCTGACATTAGCTCTCCCTCCTGATTTGCTGCTGGTTCTCCACAGGAAAAACAAGATGGCGTCTCCAGATGGGTCTCGAGGTATAAATATGAATTTTTCATTGTAATGAATACGGTTAAGGGAAATCTAACTCTGCGGTAAACTGCTTTTATCTACAAACGGAAGTTACCATATAAATTATTGCTGCCAATTCAACTATTTTAGCAGAGGGGAATAAAGAAATTGTAGAAAACAGTTTCATGAACATTTATCATTTATTATGTTTATTTGGATACTGTTAAGAAGTGAACAGTATTTACTTTTGAATATGTTGCCTTAAATTCGGCTTGGTTGTCTTTCCAATAGCTGTTTTCATTTATTGTATTTTTATGTCTGTTTGACAGTAAACGCTATAGAAGACTGTATGCAGTGAATGCTCAGATTCAGAAAACTTTATTATCCCCGTGAGGGGCAATTTGTTGTACAGCCAGTAGAGAACCAACAAAACACACAACAATGCACAAAACATACACATTTATAAAATTATAAAATGTGCACCAAGATTGCATGGAGGCCGGTCATAACAGGCTGTTGATGAAGCCAATGGATACAGGAACAAATTAAGTTTTAAGTCCATTTGTCCTGCACTTTGGTACCGTGTACCGGTGACCAGAAGGCAGCAGCCTATAGTTAGAGGGCAGCGGGTGAGATGGGTCAGCCAGGACAGCTTGTGCTTTTTTTGTTGTTCTGGCTCTGTACAAGACAGAGAGCTCCTCAAAGCTGACCCCTGCCGTCTTGCCACACCTTTTAATAATGCTGTTCCGCCTGTTTTTGTCGTTCAGACTAAATAAAAGTACATGCGCTGGTGGGCCTTGGCACAAACAGCATCAATATTTGCCTCGAGTGTTAATTTGTTTTCAATGATGGTACCCAGGTATTTGTACTGCTGTACTGTTTCTACGGCCTGACCATGGATAAAAACAGGGTGGCTTGGTGAAGGCTTCCTCCTAAAATCAATGAACATTTCCTTAGTTTTCACAGCATTAATGTTCAGGGATGAGCTGTTACACTAGTCCATAAAATCACTCACCACTGCACCGTGATCAGTGTCCAGATTGCTGAGAAGCGACACGATCACTGTATCATCAGCAAACTTAACAATGTGTCTGTCTGGATGACAGGACACAGCCCTGGGGCGAGCCAGTGGAGGATAAAAGTACATCAGATAGAACCCCATTCACCCTCTGTGGTTGGTCCGTTAAAAAGTTGACTAACCTGCTCACCATCCCCTAGTCAAGGTTGTGTGTGTGCTGATAAGATGACAGGCTAAAATGTGTGGCTGAATACAGTTAAAAGCAGAAGAAAAGTCAATAAAAACCAGACAAGCACAAATCTGTACCCCCTACAGGTGACCCAGTACCAGGTTTAGTAGAGTGTTAACAGCATCCTCAACACCCCTCCCTGCTCTGTAGGCAAATTGCAAAGGGTTTAAGCTGCTCTGAATTGAACCCAAGATCCCTGCCTTTATAATCTGCTCCAGGGTCTTCATAATAAGGGAGGTAAGTGCAACAGGGCGGAGGTCATTGTGGGATTTGAGGGTTTTAGTCTTGGGCACAACCACAATTATGAAGTCTTTCCAAAGACGAGGGACCCTACAGAGCTGGAGAGATTTCCTGAAGATAAAAGTAAAGATGCCAGCCAATTGGTCTGCACAGCTCTTCAGCAGTCTGCCCCCAATGTTGTCCAGTCCGGGACTTTTCCTCTCCCTTACACCCTTAAAAAGTTTGCAAACAATGTCCCAATTTATGACTGCTGGTATTTCCATCTGTGCAGGTAGGGTATCCCTATATACCAACGTCTCATTACTAAAATCACCAGTGTTAAAATGATTATAAAACCTGTTTAAATTACCAGCAAGCTCAGAATCAGACATACCAGGACATAGGACTCTTGGCAGAGTGCATGCCCATGATAGATTTAACGCCCTCCCATGCAAGCTGAGAGTTACCCGACATTAATAGGGTTTGTACCTTGTTTTTATATGCAACTTTTGCAAGTTTAAGTTCCCATTTAACCTGCTTTAGTAACTCCCTGCTGGGAGTAATATCCCCCCTTATTAGAGCTGATGTTCTTCTGGTTGATAATGCTTTTGACAGATTTGGACAGCCATGGCTTGTTATTGGGAAAGAAAGAAATTAATTTCCTGGGAATGATCAAGTCCTCACATAAATTAATATACGAGGTACCAGTCCCCATCAATTCATCCAAATCCAATCATATATTCATGAATAAGACCCAGTCCATGCAGAAAAAGCAGTCCTGCAGGTGCTGTACAGAGTCCGCTGACCAGACCACAACCAATCGCTGCTCAGGTTTAGTTTCCTTCAGGACAGGTTTGTACGTCAGACATAAATAAACCACACTGTGATCCAACAAGCCAAGGGGCACTCTTTGGAAGGATTTTTAAGCACCCTTTATGGAGCCATAACAAAGATCCAGGGACCCCGTGTTCCTTGTGGCAAGTGACATATTGTTGAAAGCCTGTGAGTGACTTCCCAAGTTTTCAGTTATTAAAATCCCCCATTATCAAACAGGGAGCATCCGGGGTGATGCTCTGAAGCCTGCGACCCATGTCCGTAATGACCCGTGTAGCATTAGCAGCACTTAGCAGCAGGGTTATAAATATTTGTGGGAATTCCCTCAGGAGGTAAAACGAGTGCAAGGAGATAGAAGTTCAATATCGGGAGTGCACAGAGTGACCCTGAGTGACTCCTGTATTCTGAGAGGAACTTACCATTTGGCTTGCAAGTCGTCCACCTTGTTCTGAAGTGACCATACATTTGCAAGGATGATTGAGGGCAGGGGAATGCTCCGGTGGCCCTGTCTTTTGAGCTGCTGCCAAACTCTTCCACGCCTACCCCTCTTCCTCCCTCTGTACATGGGCTTGGAATCCAGACTCCTGCTCCCCAGAGAGGTTAGGGTTAGGGTGATGACAGATGATCTCCACCGGAAAGGCCGCGGTGTCCACCGCTCCTACCCCAGTGTCACGGAGTAGCAGGAGAAACTCCCGCTAATACTGGCGTGTCTCAGGGAACACACCATGTCAACTCAAGGGGCCAAAACAGAGTATCCAGGTGAAGAAGAGAGCTATCAGCCTTTGGTAAGTCACTATTTGACATCAGCCCGCTAAAAAACCCTTGCAGCACAAGTTAAAAACGACAATAACCTGGTAAAAAGACACCATACACACTGCTGCGTGTCGCCTCGACCAGCGCCACCCCTACTGACTGATTGTGAATTGAAATATGGTACAGATTATTGTACAATTGATGAATTATATGTTGTTACTTTTACTAACATATTGAATTTGAAATATGAACAATGATGATCATTGATTTGTACTTCATTTACCGGTAAACTGTAGAAATATGAAATTCTAATGAACACATTCTGACTGTTTAACTGATAACTGCCTAGAATTAACAATGACCAAGCCAGTAAGAACCAAAAAATGTAAAAATACAGTACATTTGTGGGGAATGGTGAATGGTGTTTTTCCCCACATATACAGTTGAGGTAAAAAAATATTAGACCCCCAATGAAAACTTGATTGTTTTTCACATGTTCCCCATTAGACCATTACTCAGTCAAAGACTGGTGGTTTGTGCTGTGCTTCGAAAAAAAAGGTCAGTTTTTCTGGGGCTTCATAATACTGACCTTTGTCATGTTTGTTTTCCAAAAAATTATAACTTACTGTTTTTAAATGAAACTAGCATGCTGCTAACGCACTGTTGAAAAATCTGACACTCAATTGAGAAAAAATCTGAAAACAGCTACATTTTCATAGAGGGGCTAGTAATTTTGACCTCAACTCTACGCCTGACAAATGTTTGTCTCTGTGTTTGTGGTTCAAAGTCACACCATTTATATATTAAAGTTTGGGTATTCACACACAACTGCTGTAAGTTTTAATTCACTCTTAGGAAAAACACATGCACTTCAGTCAGTAGCTAAGGTGTCAGAAAATAATTTGTTTAAAAGTTCAGCAATGCATTAACTTGAAATTGTGTGGTGAAATTGAACAAAACAGCAGGTGAATCTTTTTGTCCATTAACTGAGGTGTATGATACACACTGCATGTCATGTGTCAGAATGGAATAAAAGATTTAGTGAAGGCAGAGAGGATGTCCAAGACAATGAATGTTCTGGATACCCAAGCACATCAAAAACATTTGAGAACATTCAACAAATTACAAATTTATCATAAAGGGATGAATAATGTCTATTCTATGCTATTGTAAATTGAACTAGTCACTCAAAAAGCCTGATGAAAAAGACATAACTGAGCTGGAGCATCATCTTAATGAAGAATGAAATAATTTTTCCACACAGTCCTCTCAGTAACGCAGCTTCAGTGTTCAGTGTTCACCCTCCCTGATCACCTGATCCAGCATCGTGTGGCTTTTTCCTTTTAACTAAGATCAAATCTGTGTCAAAGGAACATGAGTGGAGTCTGTGTCGGGAGTTAAGAAAAGAACAGGGGTTCTGAGAAAGTGTCTGAAGAAGACCTACTGCACTGCTTTAACCAGCGGAAGACTGGAATGCAGAGATGTGTTAAGTTATCTTTATTGGTCACATATACAAACATACTGTATATACATGAAATTTTTCCTCTGCATTTAACCCATCCCTTTGGAGCACCGGGAAGCCACTTTGCAGCACCCGGGGAGCATTTTGGGGTTAAGGGCCTTGCTTCAAGGGCCCACAGTGTTGATGCAAAAGCGGAGGAGATAGAGGGCGAAAGACACTGAAAAATGTTTATATTCAATAAAACTGTATAACTGCATTTGCAGTGTTCTTTTGTTAATAACCATACTGTACCTTGTACAGTATGTGTATATAATTTTACTAATAACATGGAGGTCCCAGCCACGTAAATTTTGCCAATGTGTCGCTCATAAGAAGAAGGTTAAAGACCTCTGTTGTAAATCACACACAGCTCCGGGTGAAAAATGAAGAGAGCACTCCAAATGTCCGGAACCTCATTCAAAGCCTGCGGAATGTAATTAAGAGGAAGACGGATGCTCACAAATGAATAGACATGGTTTCTATGCTCTCCTTTAAGCATGAGAAATGTGGTGTGTAAGATGAAGGACATGACTGTGTTGTGTAGAATTAACATAGGTTGTTTTTGTCAGCAGAATGTGTGAGAATGCCTTTCCTGTTATTTTTTAATTCATTTATTTTATGGTTAATTTTGTTTGGTTTTTTTAGTTCATTTTTGCATTTTGTTTTTTTATTTTTAATTAATTTTCTTCACTATTGTTTGTGATTTTGTTGGTTTTTTTTGTCACTTTTTTGTTCATTTTTAACCATTCCCTTGATTACTCTGTTCGCTATATGGAGCATTCTGTTCATTTTCTTCACTATTGTTTATATGTTTATTGCCCTCTTTGACTCCTGTCTTCATTTTTGTTCATATTTGTTCATTTTCTTGACAATTGAGATACTGTTTATTCATTTTCTTGATTGTTTTATTTATGTTTTGTTCCTTTTTTGATACTGTTTGGTAAGTTTTTGTTCATTTTCTGGAATATTGTTCCATTTTGTTAATTTTGGTCATTTTCTTGACCATTTTGTTCAGTTTTGTTAATTTTATTCACTATTTTCTTCATTCCTGATTCATTTTTGCTGGTTTTTGCTTACGTTCTTCACTGTTTTTCTTGTGTTGATTTTTGTTCACTTTCATGAATATTTTGCTCATTTTTGTTCTTCTCTGTTCTTCTGTTTATTTAGATTATTTTCTTCATTATTTTGTACATTTTTGTTCATTTTCTGGAATATATTCTATTTTGTTCATTTTGGTTCCTTTTCTGCAAATTTTCTTCTGCTTTTGTTTGTTCATGTTCAATTTCTTTAATATAATTTTCTTTTTTTTTCTTGATTATTGTATTGATTTTGTTCACTCATGAATATTTAGCTGTGTTGTTGTAGTTTGTTTTCTTGATTATTTGGAATTGTATTCTGTTTTGTTCATTTTGTTGACTACTTTGTTAATTTTGGTTCATTTTCTTCAATATTTTGTTTGTTCTGGTTCATTTTCTGGGCTATTATGTTTTCTGTTCACGTTCCTGAATATTTTTGCTAATTTTTGTTCTTTTTTTTTGCATCTGTTCCTTTTGATTATTTTCTGTATTATTTTAATGTGCCCATGGCATGCTTTTCCATTTTATCCATGTTGCAAAGGAAGAGTCACATCTTAGGGTGCTTTCACACCTACGGCTTTTGGTCCACTTAAAGCGGACCAGAGTCCGGAGCACCTGCAAGTTCAGTTTGTTTGGGTTGGTGTGAAAGTGGACCAGTTTGATATGGTCTGGACTAAAGAATCGTACCGAGACCACCTTTTTGAGGTAGTCTCGGTACACCTCCATCGAAACTCCGGTGTGGTTCGCTGATGGTGAGAATGACTCAATTGTTCTGCGGAGGCTTCTGTAGCAGCTGTATCATACATTTCAAGCTAGTAAACTTCTCTACGTCAGAGTCTTTTGATACGTCTGCTCCAATGCGAAAAAGAAGCGCACAGTGTTTTTGACCCGAATATGATTTCCATGCTGGAACAACAGCAGTATTTGTGCTTTTTGCACAAACAAATGATGATAATAATAAATTGCCACAAAAACATGTAAAATAGTACCATTCATTTTTCCGAAATAAAGCTAAATCCGATATTTTCATCTGCTGGATTTCTCCCTCTACAAATTCTGTGCCAATCAGCTCTCACGTCACCCAAAACACAGTATTTTGTAAACAAAAGACAGTCAGTATCTGGACTCGTTTGGAGAAGCTAATAACCCAACCCACAGGCCAAATCCCTCTCAGGATCCTGGCCACAATCCTCAGCCTCAGCCTAGGGATCCATCCTTTAAAGTGATTGGTCCCTCGATTCAAATTCTTCAACTCAACGTCGAGGGCATCTCCTCAGCCAAGCGTGAAATTCTGCTCCAGCAATAAGTAGATGTCATCTGCCTACAAGAAACTCACTTTGGCCCCGATGATCCAGGCAGCAGACTCCAAATTGCCAATTATGATCTAGTAGCCTTCAACAGCCATTGGCAATATGGCAGAGCCACATATGTCCACTCCAAAATCACAGATGCCAAACTCATAGACACAGCTGACCTCTACAACACCATCAGAGTAGGGAGCTGCAAGATCGTCAACATCTACAAACCACCCTCCTTCATCTGGACCAACGCCTCACTGCCAGTGCATTCCCATCCAGCCATCTATGTGGGCGATTGCAATAGTCATCACACAACCTGGGGGTGTGACCGTGCAGACAGCAATGGAGACTGGTTACTGGAATGGTCTTGAAACCTCAACCTTAACTTGATCCTAGACCTCAAGCAGAAAAAGTGCTTCCACTCAGCTCGTTGGAACAGAGACTGGGCAGGTGACAGTCAAAGTATCAAGCTGAATGGAGCAGCATGACTAGTGCTCACAGCTTGGCTCTGTGAGCACTAGTCGTTGTTAACATACGTGCACAGGTCACTTCTGCTCTTACCAGAGTCATGGTTGTGTAAAGCTCAGTGAACAGTGCATCCTCTTTGCTGTAGCCCGGTTTCACTCATGATAATCACACTGCATGTATGTACAAAGTTGTAATCCACAGCTCTGGAGCAGGTACACACAGCCCGGACTCTCACACTGAGTGCGCACAGCTTGTCAGCCACACAACTCTGAAGCCGAGCCATTTGTACCCCGCTACGATGCAGTTTGTTTCTTGCGGTGGAGTTACACAAGTTTGTATTTGACACCAGCCCCACTGGCCTTCTATTGTTGACAAAAAAGACTACCTAGCAAAACTCCTCCCTTCACCTGGAAACTTCAAATAAGGCAAATACACTCGTTTCAGGAAGAGAGCTTACCGCTTGTAATTTTGTTTTCATTCTGAAATAACTACAGACTATTTCGAGCAATAATGGGTGCCAATCTAATCTTGGGGGAACTAGAAATGTAATTACTGTATTTAATCCTCATAATGTGACTCAGCCCTCCGTTTCACAGGGTCCAAACCACCCCTGGCCTCCACCGTGTGGTCAGCGGTCCGTGTCGGCCTCGGGTGATATTACCTAGCTGAGAGAAGCATGTGCCTGACTCTACTACCGTTACTCCTCACCTTCTGCCCTGCTTCCTCTGAGTATCAAGATTGCCAGAGAAAACCCACTATAAGACACAATAATGATATCAGTCCAGATGAGATATGTACGGTAGCTGCTTCTTAGGATCAAGGCTCTTGGTACGTGCCAGGTATAATATTTAAAAGTCAGGAAAATAGACTTTTGGGACATATTTAGTTATAGGTGGATTTTTGGGCTAAGATAATTTTAGAACTATCAGATGGAATGCACACCTAAACCTAGAGTTTTACATTCATCAACATAATGTACTCTTTGGGGTAAGTAACTCAATGAAAAGAAAATATTACATATTTCATTTTTTATTGTAGGCAATAAACAAAGCAAAGCATAAGCATTATGTATTTAAAAAACAGACAAATCACCAATTAATTCATATCAATACAAGAAAAGAAAGAAGGAAAAGAGAAAATAAAATATAACCCTAAATTAGAGAACTTTTTCTCTACACTTTAAAACTATGGACAGAACAACCTGCCACGCCCTAATCCTTCGGTCTCTCTGACCGAAACGCATCTCACTGCAGACGTTCGTGCCGAGTTTCAAAGTGCACTTACTCTTGTCTCTGCTCTTCATTTCTGCATGAGAAATGAGGTACAGTATTTGCACTTAATCCGATTTCGTTTCGAACAGAACAGAGAAGAAAGAGGATGAATTCAAACTTTGTCCTTATAATCCACAGGAAACACGAAACATTTCCAATTTGGCTTTAAATCCACAGGAAACATGAAATAGCTCCACAGGAAACATAAAATATCTCCAAATGAGCATGTCATGGGTACTTTTTTTGCTCATTTGTACCATTAGAAATGGCACTGTGCATGATATTTGGCCTTCAAAGGCATGCCATATTTATTTTGCATCATGAGCAGGAATAGTCTGGTATCCATTGCTCTAAAGGACTCATCCTAGCAAAGCCTGTTTTGTCTTTTTTTCATTTTCTCCTCATGCTTCTCTGAAGACAAATGCCGCTATTTCACCTGCCAGTGACCTCAAACAGATGTTTTATTTACAGAGCTACAGTACCCGGATGGTGAAGCGAAAATGGTCGACATGAATCGTGCTCGTGTGTCATTCATGTGAACTGGGTGTGAAAATAAAGTCTGTATCTCTCTTCATCATCTCAAATATCACCCTGGCCACGTTTCCAAAGAATGTTGGCCTCTTTGCACGACCCATCGCTTCCAAGTGTTGAAACCTGTAAACCGAAACACATTCTTTGGCAACATGCTCAGTTTCAAACGGAACATGAAAAGAGGTTCGCTGTCACACAATCAAGAGTCACATGTGTCAAGAGGAAGATGAGGAGTCGGAGGAAAATACTCAACTGAGAGACATACAGTTATATTTTTGGTTCCAGGAGGAGTCTGTGTTTGTGTGCTGCATTTCTTTCAGTAGCAGCTAATGCTTTATGAGGTGTTGCTTGACAAATAAAATCCCTGTGGTATGTTTCATGGTTTATGCCTCACACTTCCAGTATTATGCAATTTTATATAGAAAGTTTTGTCTAAATATTTAAAACAGACTTGAGTGCTGGTTAGACAGGAGACCCACCCTGTAATGCTGATTTTTACTCTTTTTTTCCCCAACTATTACATTAATTCTGGTGCATTTTCTTGATTATTTTGTTTCCTTGGAATCATTTTCTCCTCTTTTGCTGATTTGCGCTTACTTTCTTTACTGTTTTGTTTACTTTATTGACTAGTGTGCTTATTTTTTTCTCCACTTGTATGACCATTTCCCTTATTTATGGTAATTTTCTTAACTCAGTTGTTTTATTTTGTTCATTTTCAATGATATTTTCTCCTTTTTTGTTCATTTTGGTTCATTATCAGAATCAGAAATACTTTATGAATCCTAGAAGAAAATGTTTCAATACATAGACACTGTTACAAATCAAAAGTATGAAAGAGCCAAAGAAATAAAAAGTGTGGAAAAAAGCAGCACCTGAAACAGGCTGCACTATTTTCTCCATTCTTTTGCTGATGTTTTTTGCTTCATTTTTTTTCACAGTTTTGTTCATTTTCTTAACTACTGTATGTTGATTTTTGTTCCCTTTTATGAATATTTGACTCATTTTTATTTTCTTTCATTTTTGTTTTCTTTTAATTTTTTTCTTGACCTATTTTGTTCAGTTTATATTTTTCTGCAATATTTTCTTCCATTCTGCACATTTTGTTCATTTTGGTTCATATTCTTGACTATTTTGTTCATTTTGGTTAATTTTCTCCACTGTTGCTGATTTTTACTTATGTTCTCCATTGCTTTAATTTTTTTCACTATTGTGTTGAATTTTGTTCCCTTTTATGAATATTTTCAATCAATCAATCAATCTTTATTTGTATAGCGCCAATCATAATCGCCGATTATCTCTAGGCGCTTCACAATT
>JAQQAE010010142.1:0-14241 GCA_029823295.1 Pseudamia nigra
AGCAAATGTGTGTTGTAATCAAAGCTAAAGGCAGCACAACAAAATATTATGCTCCCTAGCAAACTGAAGCCTTTTTTACCAATTACATAGCCTCACTGATAAGTGGTTTTCTTAAGGCTACACAGCTATTTAGTACCAATCCCTTGAGCTGCCTTTGCATTGTGTGCATGGAAATGCTTTTACTTTCACTATTAAATATTGTCCTGAGCTCTACTGTTGTTTTTTTTACAATTTGATTTCACCACATATTTAAGTGATTACCGGTCATGATCATTCAAGATTCTTTTCCAACCACATTTTTTATTCAAAGATGATGGTTCCCCACTATCCTTATATCACTTTTTGCCGGCTGAAACATAATCACCCATGTAGAAATTATCCAATGGGAGGCTGGTACCTATTTGCTTAGTTAAATTCAGGTGGTGACCTTTTTTTGGCCAGGCAGTGTATATATAAACTAAAACACCACCGCCTAATTATCGACATAAGGAGGTGTGCTCATGTAGAAATTAGTCTACAAGAGAAGAGCATGAGAAGTGTTTTGGAAAAGTAGGTATGACTCATGAGAAAAAAAGGACAAACCAGTTAGAACTATTCTTGAGAGTTCACTCTGGGAGGAATGTTGATTGATGAGTAATCATTTTACCGACCTTAACCTTTGGTAAATGTCAGCTTCTAGAGAAAGGGTGCGCACTTCTTTGGATGTGACCCAAAAGTGTTAATGTTATAATGGAAAGTTAAAGAATGTAAAAAGAGGAGGAAGTGTGTGTGTTTGTCTGCACTTTGGCCACTGCTGTGCCATGTGGCTGCTTCGGCTTTGAGTTGTAGCTGGTTTAGTTTGTGTATTTTAATCAGTGTTGCTTGTAAAGCAAATGGAAAGAATACTGACAAAAAACAGGGGCAATTCTAAGATCAAAACCAAAACAATACTTTCAATGAGTTAGTAATAATTTGATGTGGGTAGAGTACATAGAAACAGTACTCAGGTAGAGGTACTTTTACTTTATAATTGTAATGACTGAAGTAGAGGTACTCATAAGTATAAGTTCTTCAGTAGGAGTAAAAAAGCATTTCATAAAAAACATGGAATTTACAACCTAATAAATTGCATTCAAACTGGTATTTTGGTCATGTTTGTTTGTTTCAACAATTATTTTGAAAGTTTTTGGTGATTTTATTGATAATTGTTGCTTATTTTTTTCATTTTTTAAATTGATTTTTACCAATGTTGTTTTTTCATTTGTTCATTTTTAGTAATTTTGCCATTTATTTTGTGTTGTGTTCATATTTGTTAACCTTTGGATTATTTTTCCTTGTATTGTTGCTTGTTTTGTTGACTTTTTGATTAATTTCTTGATTATATTGTTAATTTTTGTTAATCTACATGATTATTTTCTTCCTTTTTGCTCATTTTGTTCATTTATACAATTTCCTTCACTGTTTGTTCAGTTTTGTTTATTTTGCTGATAATTTTGTCAATGTTTTGTTCTTTTATTTTATTATTTTTGTACATTTTGCTTGTTTTGTTGTCATTTTTGTCATTATCTGCTTGATTATTTTGTTCATTTTATTTTGTATATACTGTATATATATTAAATTTCAACCTTTTTACCTACTGATTGAAGTGGAGCAAAATAGAAGTAGTAGTAGTAGAAGTAAATTATTTTAAGTAAAAAGCATTCTGCAAAACAGCTACTCTCTGAAGTACATTTTATTTTTAAAATAGAAATATTAAGTTGTGTCATATGATACATATTAAAGATCTTAATATTGAATGCAATGGCTTTGTTTTGAACAGCTGAAAGATGTTCCTCCATCATTTTAGTTTCACCTTCAAGTGCTAGTGACAAGTCCCCATTGGCCTTGGCATAAACTATATTTTTGGAATTTAAGGTTAAATGCAAGAATAAATGCAGTTCTTATACTAAGTTCAATGTCCCTTCCCCCATTTGCATTAAATTATAAGCCATAAAGTACATTTCAAACTTGGTGAACTAGGACCTATTTTTGACCCCTACTGATCTTCCAGGTCAAATGGACTTGACCTTGCATTTGACCTCAAAGATTGGTAGGGGTCAAAAATAGGTCAGGGGGTGTCGAAGACCCTATTCTAACTTGTGTTAAAATTTCTTGCTCCTAGCTCCAATAATACAGTCACTATAGATAAATATGCATTTTTACCTTTCTTGATAAAGGTACCGTATTTTCCGGATTATAAGGCGCAGTGTCATATTTGGACAAAATAGACAGCGTTTAGGTGCGCCTTATAGTGCGGAAAATACGGTATATAGATAAATATGTATTTTTTTTACCTTTCTTGACCTTGTGGCCTTGACCTTTGACCTTTTGATGAAAAAATGAATGGTGACATGGTGGGTCTAGGTCAATATGACTGTAGAGTTTGGCCACCCCAGCACTTACTATTATTAAGATACAGACAGACAAACAGAAAACACTGGATGCCTTGCCCACAGCCCGACTCTGCCAGTGTGGGTAATTATCAAGAAAGTGACCAAAATGAGCAACAAAAATGAAAGAACATGAACAAAATTACCAAAAATGAATAAGTAAATCACAGAAATGAACAAAAAAAGAACCAAATAATCCAACTACGAAGCAATCCAAAAGTTACGTAACAACTACATTTTCACAGTACAAGTAAAAAACAGAACCATGGACTTAAAGCTGCGGTACGTCACTTGGGGAAATTCCAGGATAGCCTGAAAAATTTCACACCTACAGCGCTCATTCTCCAACCTCCTCTCTCTAGTCTCTGGTTTCTCCTAAGCCCCTTCTCAATGCGTGTGCACCATTCAGTGTCCGGTTACAATCAGCTGATCAACCTCAGGTATAGACATACCTGACTAAGACCGACAGTCATTACTTATCATATTCTAATGCTGCATTATGAAACACCTGCCTTTCACAGTTTACATGAAAAGCAAAGAAAATGCAACAAACATATCAGAGCAAGATGAACAGAAACAAAACTATTTTAAATCATGCTGACCAGAGCCTGCTGTTCCCGTTCTCTGTGGCCGATGTTTGGAACAGTTTGCGTCTCGCATCAGAACATTGATCACAGAGTCACTGGTATCTGGAGCCATTTGTGTCCTGTGTCACACCAACGCTCTGATCACAAAGCTAAAGCTGAAGCTAAAGTAGGAATTGTTAATTTAGCTCTTTGCATCCTTTGCTTCTCGGGCCCTCGCTACAACTGCAGCAGTGTCAGCCTAATATGTACTGCAGGTGCGAGAAGCATTTTGAGTGTGTGCGTAAAAATAATTGACAGCCAGCATATTGCTCACTGGTGGATCTGAGCCGGAGTGTTGGAGGTGCTGTGGAGTTTTGGGTTACCATGCCCCCCCCCACACACACACACCCACACACACACTAAAAAACCACATCTGTCGGTAACAGGACAAGCATGGAGTGGAGAGCACGGAGCAACAGACACACTGACAATAAACAAATGACAAGTTAAATGCTTGACATTCTGTGATTTGTAACAATAACTAACGTATAGAAAAATCACAGGACATATCCTCCCGTGTCACAACAGATAAACATCTTTACAAACTTTTTGTAATGATACACCATCATTCATACCTGATAAATACAGATTCAGTGAGTCTATTTCAAGTTCAAACTTGTACACCTATTGCACTTGTGACTACACAGCAGAAGCTGTTATTGTGACAGATGGGAAAAATGACCAGAGACATTATGCTTAAAATGTTTAAACTGAGAATTATCTTATTTCAGAATTTTATTGTGTATGTTTTTACCTTATGTTGAAGGAAATCCTTAAGTAAATATGTCAGAGTACGACTCTGCGGCTGATAATTGTTTTGACAAGATGCAGGTTGTGTAACAGCCTGCTTTGCATATACAGCAGAGACAGAAAAAATTGTTAGTATGCACTGATACAGATCTGTCCTTGCTATCTTCTGTCCTTCAATGGTAGTAACTTGTCGTGAATGTCATGATTTATTTTTCTGTTTTGTTAACCACAATTTGGCCAGTTAAATGGGGTTTGAATCTAGTGAGTGGTCTGCAACATAAATCACTGAAGTCGTTAAAGTGTGTTGTTTTGTAAAAATATGACACCATTAAATCAAATTGTTCTGGTTAATTTTAAAAGTCCCAAGTGTCAATAACATGTTCTTGTGTGCAAAACATGATATTGCAACTGAGAACACCTGAGCACTGGAGCAATTATTTCCCAGAAGACAATGGGACTTTCACTGAGGTGCCCCCTGGAATCTGTTCCCACATTACTCCCTCCTCAAGAACTCCATCTTTGGCAGAAAGAGCCTTCGGCAGTAGATTTGCTCTGCAGAGGCCTTGCATGGTAACACAAGAGTTTATTCAATCTGTAATTAATCCTCTGTCTCTCATACTGCCTCGCCCTCGCACTGAGGACAAGGTTTGTTCAAGGTATAGCTACGAGCTGAGGCTGCTGCTGTGTTCCTGGTTCACTGGGAGGATAGGATAGGAATCTACCTGTGTTGACATACCTACTCCCTCCCCCCTTCTCCTTTATGTCCTCAGTTGCTTTTATTTTACGCTTCATACTGTTACTGTACAGAAGAAGTAATGTTCAAATTCATCTCCAGGTTTCTCTAAAGAAAGAAAAATGCTTGAACTCATGCCGTTACAGAGCATCTAAAACATGCACAGGAGCTACCAGACACATCCTCCTTGATTAACAGTGGCTGTTAGTGCTGACATTTAAACCACTCATCAGAAAGTGAAATTTCCAGATGGGCTTGTTCCTGTTTAACTAAGTGCATCATAATTATGGTGTGGTTTGCTTCATCTGAAATGCCATGTCTATAAAATGCACTAATAACCTGCCTTGTGTCCTGGATGTAGCTCTGCAACAATTAAAGTGACCTTATCATATTTAAGACTGTTCCTATGGGCAAGTTTAGAAACCAGGGCAGTGTGCCCGCTCTCTGCCACTGGCTGTGATCACTGGTGTATCTAGTGTCCCATTCAGACAAGTAACCATTCAGTCAGGCAAAGAAAGAGTGAAGGCAGGAGGAAGAGGGGGCTGCCAGCTGCCAATGACTGCACCAGGAGATCTTTTGGAACCTGTTGTAGCAGGTTTTTATTTCTGTATATCTTATTGCTGGGCTAACTTGGACAGGTGCCAAACACACATGCACCTACACACACCCACACACACACACTCACACACGCACACACACACACACATACACCGAATGAGGATGATATTGCGAGCTGCCAAAATCTGAAACCAGCCCATCAACCACGACTATACACATTTAGACAGTCAATCTAATCGTCGTGCTGCACTGTCAGGGTGAAGAGGGCTTTGGGTGCACAGCTCCAACAGGAAAACAGGCTGAGATGTGAAGGGGTTACAGGTCAGACTGAGACGACCTGAATGAAAGTCCACAAAGAAGACAGGAGACAATTAAATACGACTGGGTGAGTTAATTTCACAGTTATTATAATGTTGGCGCTTGTGTAGACTGGTGCATAAGATTTGTTGATTTGCACTGTTACAAATACAAATGTGTGATTTATTTATTTCATCCTCTTGCTAAATGTGAAAAGAATATTTTATAGCCCTGCTGCAGGTGCAGAGACAAGCAAGAGAGGGGAAAATCTTTTTCTTTTTTTTTTAAAAAGGAACTTTATTAATCCTTTATAGAAATTCCTGCCTGCCAATCACCAGTGCCAACAACAGATACATACAGTACACACTCAACCAAACCTAATGTACATGTTCTTAGAACATACAATGCTTAACAAATTCAGTAGACCACA
Organism: Pseudamia nigra; assembly: GCA_029823295.1. NCBI lineage: Eukaryota > Metazoa > Chordata > Actinopteri > Kurtiformes > Apogonidae > Pseudamia > Pseudamia nigra. The sequence continues at coordinate 5,803 of JAQQAE010010142.1, forward strand.
ACCTCATCTAAGATTTATCCCACAGCTGCCCTGAATTAACAGCACTGGACAATTTTTTATGCTTCTGTACTGTTAAATAACCAGAACATGAAAGTTCTTTGATAAAATGATATTTTTAATGCTAAAAAATAATTGTTGTTGTTATCCTTGATTTTTTTATTTACTGTTTTACAAAACAAAGAGGAAAATTAGTAAAGCACATTATTATTTTTGATTAAGGTGACAAGGTACAGTTATTTACTTACATTTTTGAACAGAAAACTTAGTTTTTGTGGTTGAATGCAATGCTTGATTGATTTCTGACTTGTCTTAGAAGTCCAGTGTGACAGCTCTAATTTAGGCATAAAAATATGAAGTCAGTTTAAAATTCATCATTCCTGTTCAAAATGGAGAGCTCACTGAAAATGAAGAGTCCACATTAGAGGACTTCATGATACTGGATGGTCTTTGAGACAAACAGGGCAGGTGGTCTGATTCATTTCTTAAATAGTGTACATTCAGTCCAACACTGAGCAGTAATGTTAAAGTGTGCCTGTGACTTCAGAATGTTAGACCTACTCCAGTGAAAGATGAGAAATATTCCAAATTGTGACAAACATCAAACCTAAGACATACGAATAAGCCAAAGGTTGTGGAAAAGTCATGTCAGAAAGTTTATACAGCTCACCTTCAGGCTAAAGAATGTGTTTAATAAAATGTCAAATGCAGAGTACACACACTAGATTCAAAGTCAGAGATTTTCTGGAATAAATGGACTGTGTTACATTACTGTATTTTCGGTGCAGTAAAATTGAGATTACTAAAATGTCTTATTTAATTTATTCTGAACCAACAATAGACTATAAATCAACTTTTTACTTTAGTGCTCTAAACCATGCTGGAGCATAAAATTTTTTCTCACTCCTGATGAGTTTATATCCCCTATATTTTGCCTGTAATTACATTTACAGTACATAATGAAAGTAAACCCTGTCAAATGTAAACACTTGAGAAAAGTTAGAAACAGAGTAGACCTCTTTCCTCATGTTTCTGGAGAGTCATTGTTATTGTCCTTAAATTATTGGTGTCATAGTTTGAGTGTTTGACATGGATGTGAAAACAACAGAAATTTAGAGATTGAAAAAGCTATTCAGTCTTCATCTGTTGATGAACTGGTCTTTAAAAAGTCCTGGAAAAGTTCAGAAATTGTGTCTGTAAGAATACAAGGGAACCTTATTCCTATGTCTGAAAGTGCAAGGAGTAAAGGTCATATTGCATCATCCTTTTGATACACTTACATGACATCACAGCATTTATTTCCATCCACAGCTGCCTTATTTCTTCCCAAGATCATGTCTTCTTCAGCACATCCCAAAGATTCTGAGCCACATGAATATGCTCGTGCCATTAAGGAAGAAAAGAATCTTTTGGTGGAAAAAAAGAAACAAGAAACTCCTCACAGCATCAGTTTGAGTTAAATAACTTGTTGCAGCTGGAACCTTTTAGTCATGGCAGTCGTATGTGTAGATTGCGGCGACGGTGGGAATGATTTCATTATTCAGGTCATTTTTTGTTCATTGTGGAGATTGTTTTGCTTCTTCTTCATTCAACCGGCTTCATTGCCTTGTTTTTTATTTCTCTTCATTGTGTTGCATAATTTGGCTACAAGGCGTGTGGGTTTCCTTCTGTTGACTGGACTAGAAATTTGGTTTGAAGATGTTTCGCTACCTATCCAGGGAGCTTCTTCAGTTATTTTTTTGAACTGAAAAAATGTTTTTAACATAACTTGTCCACTTTCTGACAATTTTCTTCATTTTTATTAATCAAAAATGATAATGGAATTATTGAAATTAAATTATTTTGCTCAATTTGGGTAATTTTGTTGATTTAGGGCTAAAAATAAATTCAGTCTTCGAATACGTAAAATGTTACACCTGGATTCATTTACAGTTTAAAAATCTAGATATGATATCAGTTCATTTATGTGTATTTGAATGCTTAGCTTGCTCATTTTTGTTCATTGAACTGATTTTTTTAATCATTTCTACTCATTCTGTTGCTTATGTTGCTATTTTTTAATGTTTTTTGTTCACTTTGGTTTCCTCCACAGAGAAAATGTATGCATTGGAAAGTACAGAATAATCAAATGAAATGTCCTCAACTGCAGAAAATGTGACTTTTTTGGCCCGGCAGTGTATGACAGAGTGAATAATCCCATGGGGACTCTGTAAACTGAACACCATGCTGGATTTTGTGCATGCTCTCCACAAACAGTGTCTCCGCTGCTGAGGTTTCTGTTTCTCTTTCTGTAAGTGCATCTGTTCTGGCTGGTGGCACACTGTCTGTCAAGCAGATGAGAGGATTTGTTGCCACACTGGTGATAAAGCAATCTCTCAACTTTCACCTTGATACTTTACCCTGCTTTGATCAGAACTGAAACCGCTCAGATTGCTACTTCTCTCTCAAACAGGAGGAGATGAATCCACTAATTCTGTCTCAGCATTATTTGGCTTTATGTGACCTAGCAGCCATGGTTTGTTGGCAGTTTTAATGAGCTTGCTTTATGTCATGGTTGAGGTTACCTTTACCGGAACCTGGTCCACGTGTCACCCACCTCCGCTCAGATCAGATGACACTTCTTTAAGCAAACAAACCCCCCGACCCGTGTCAGGCCACTGGTGTCAAACTCCTGTGTTTACATAGAAAGGAAAGTGAACTCAGCTGGCTTTGCTATTTTACACCTGACTAATTAAGATCGAAGACAAGATGCACATTGTCGTGACCAGTTACTTTTTGTTATGTGTCCAGAAGTGAAAAAAGCAGCTTCCCTTCCCTGCCTTCCATGCCATGATTGTTATTGATGACATTGTTTTTTTTTTAACTCAAACACTTATTCCTATGAGTACTTCTACTTGAGTAAGTAGAATAATTACAAAGTAACAATACTTTTACTTGAGTACTGTTTCTGTATACTCTACCCACCTTTGGACTTTTCATAACCGTAGTGGCATCTCTTAAGTTAAGTCGGTGTCCTTCCCAGAATTCACTAAAGTGGGTTGGAAAAAAAAGGAGACCACTGGCTAAAGATGAAGCCATTTTTTTTTCTCTCTTCTTCTGTTCTATTTACTTACAGATTTCGGTGCAGAATGTCAGACTCTCCAACATTTTCTCGCAGAGGCAGTAGTTCTCAGACATCCAAGGCTCATGGCAGCCTGCTCACCTGCTCACCATGTGGGACGTCCTGCCAGCAGATGGCAGACACAGAGGTGCTGACTCATACTGTTCTATTAGGTTCAAATGAAGACTGAGGATGTAGTGTTTATCAATGAACTTTAACGTACTGTATATGAATGGATGCTCTTTCAATGGTTGATATATCTCTTTCTATATAGTCTCTGTATAGTCTTGAAGTCTCGGCCTTGAATTGCGAAGCACCTAGAGATAATTAGCGATTTTGATTGGCGCTAAACGAATAAAATTGAAATGAATTGAATTAAATATATTATAAGTGTTTAATTATAAAAAGACTATTCTGTAGCAAAATTAAGTAGCAACATCCTGGGAATTGTGTGTTATTTTATAACAATTCAATTAAAATTCTGTACACAAGAATACACAAACATATATAGTTTTAACACAGAATGAGCTATAAAAATATCTTAAATTTGGCCACCAGCATGGCAGTATTAGTGTGTAAAACTTCCTCACTTGTTTTGAAAACAGTTATATGCAACAGTTATGTTTTTTTCTAATGATTGGCAAATATTCTTTTCAATAATTTTCTTTGCTGATGATCTTCCTCCAGACTAAGGTATCTCTTCTTCACCCAGCAGGAGAGCAATTTCAGTCTGAGGTCTGCAGCTGTGAGCAGGAGACATAGCTGTGACGAGACTGCCTGCTCTGGGTCAGCATCAGGACCAGCAGACCGCTTCCACCCATACCGCAGACAGTTCAGTGATGGAGTTGTGTCCACGTCTGGTTGTCTTCCACATTGTTCGTCGTCTGTCATCTCTCAACAGGAGCAGTGCAGCCCTCAAAGTGACTCTTTAACACACAGATCAAGCGACAGAGCAACAACCTGGGATCAATACAAGACTAGCACTCAGGTTTCTACACCTCTGCTGCACTCAGTCTATGCCCATTACTCATTCAGTAAAGAATAATCCATTCATAAATCATGGCTGGTATCTGTAGTACATACAGTATATACATTGTAGAAAGTAAATTAACTGATGCGTTGGATTGGAGAGCATCTGCCACAGCTGTTGTGTTTGAACTTTACACAGAGTTTTTTCTCTGAGCTCCCGGCTGTGCCAGTGGAGCCTTCCTGCTTCTCATCTCAGAGCTGTCCATCTTACAGCTCGTCAAGCTCTCTCCTACAGGTGAGTTAAAGTGCGTGAGCTTAGAATGAGAACACGGTTTTAGAAGTCACTTAGACCATTTGCAGACATCACAATCAATTTAAGAAAACTATGTGTCTGAGTAATGTAGTACAGAGTACCTAAACAGAGATTTAATTACCGTATTTTCTGGGTGATATGTCGCTCCGGTATGGTAGACACACGAGCCAAAAATGCATAATGCGCACCCACGGCTGCGCGCTTGAGCTGCTCGCGGCTCATCTCCTCTAGCGGCTGTCAGTGTGACAAACACCCTATAGTCGAATTAATTCAAAATACAAGTCGCTCCGATATATTTACATGTCTTAAAAACAAGACCAATCTCCAGCACTAGCAGGGACACTGAACAGAAAAGGAGCACTAGATAAACAGTGGATCTTTTATTGCTACAAATTATAGATAAATAAGAATATATGAACTGCTAATGACAACATATGACACTCTTTAGGTCTCATCTAGACTGTACCCACTGAGCGACCAGTCCAACACCTCCAAACATTCTGTCCAATGTTTGTCCAGTCCAGCGCATGAGGAGAACACCACACAGGCAATTTTCCCCAAACCCATTTATTCATACAGGTAACAACACAGTCATGTGGCTCAAGTCTGTATATGTACAGATGCCTATCTCGTCCTTTTAAAGTTAAATGTGACAGTGAATTCATATTTTTAATGTAACAGCTAATGTTTAAAGTCTCCTACCTGACTGCAGCATCCTGATCTTTATGGCTCTGAAGAACAGTAAAACAGGAAGCTTGCCAGTAAACGAGATCTACAGCTTCATGACGGAGCACTTCCCCTACTTCAAGGTATCACATTTTATGCATTTATCATCATTTAAATAAGCATCATCATCAGTGCTCTAAAAAAGAGTTTGGTTTAAGTTGATGCCTTTACCATATGATTACACTACTGTCTTCGAATTCTACAACACATTCTGAAATCTGAACTGGGGTTTCTTGGTTCGGATTGCGGTGTGTCTGAATGCACTGATTTGTTTTTCTGACTCGTGGTTTGGAGTAATTTTTCTGGACAGGCGTATGGTAGACAGGTAGGAGCGGGTGCCACGTTTTTGCAAAATCAATGATGAATGAGTCATTTGTCTCTTGAGGGGTTCTTCAATTAACCCTGCAATTTGATTATCTCATTTGATTTATTGCTTTTTTTTCTTCTCTGAGATGTGATTTCAGACCTCATAGTATCTAATCTGTGATTACCCAGAGCCATAAGTGCAATATTACCTCTATTATTGTCACATTATTATCTGTTATATATACTTTTTGTATCTCAGGAGTTTTATGTTCATGATCTGGTATAGTCTGTCATTTGTAAGTAAAAGCTCAAGTTCATTCTTTGCTGATTTTCTGTTTTTTTATGACAGACACACATTTTGAAATGATTCACAAACCACACAATCTGCACTCTATTCATATTTTGAGCTACAATTTAAAATACAACCCCTACAGACATGTCTAAATTGTCTCAACCGAAGAAAGATGAAAAATAAAAATGGTTGTGCTACTAAAAAGAACACAAACAATCTGGCTAATTTGTTTGTTCTTGGGTTCGAACAGTGGGCAATGGACTGGGCTGTTGAATGAGGCCAATGCGGACGTAATTTAACGTTGTAATACTGCTGTTGGCTGCGGTTTCTGAACGGGGAACCATTCAGAAACCTTGTATCTCACAGAGTTACACTGGACTTCGCTCTGAAAATAGTCAGTGAATAAAATTTTTGTCATGACTCATCATGGCCTCAAAGTTTTATTTGGACTCTCTAATAAGTGATCTGGTGGTCCATCTTTAACTTTTTGGTCTGTTATTAAGATATTAGGCAAATAATCTGACAAATCACTGCTGTTGACATGTTGCTATGACATGTTGCTATGGTAACTGCGATTGACATGTTGCTATGGAATTGTGAAGCGCCTAGAGATAATCGGCGATTATGATTGGCGCTATACAAATAAAGATTGATTGATTGAACTCAATTCCTCAGTGGAGTCGGACAGAGTCGGGCCTTCATATCTTCTATTTATTCATTAGAGCACAGTTTTCGAGGCGATACACTTGACTGCAGTTGTGGGTAAGTGTTTACACTGACAACACTGTGATATGACTTAGTTTGGCAATGTTTGGTTTTACTGCTTTAGTAAGCTAGTGGCTAGTGGCTAGTATTAGGTTTCCCATGAGACCCCTGACATACAGTACTGTATTTTCCGCACTATAAGGCGCACCGGATTATTAAAAAAAAAAAGTGACATTTTTGGAGGGTGCGCCTTATAATCCGGTGCGTCTTATAGTGCGGAAAATACGGTACTATGGTACACTGTCTATGGGTGAACCATAGACTGTATAGTGGGTAGAGTGACTGTGACATCACCCATGGATTTCAGAAGTTGTCTCTTTCTGAACAACATTTGGAGCCAAAAACAAAATGTAACCATATTTGGATGAATGGTGGCAGAGCTCTGGGAATGTAGTATGCCTGGGAGGGGTCTTATGGGAAAGCTAATGCTAATCACTATCTTACTGACTCAGTAAGACTCCATCAGTCATTGTCTAACAAAGTCATATTGCGGTGTTGTTAGTGTGAGCACTTACCTACAACTACAGTTGAGCATCTGTCAGGAAAAAGTATTGAACATTGACGGTCCGAGTCCATGGCGAGTTGAATTACCATAGTGACCTGTCAATCAAATTTCAACGCAGTGAATTCTCAGATTATTAGCCATAATATCTTAACACTGTAACAAAAAGTTAAAGATGGACCACCAGATCACTTGTTATTGGACCAAAATAAAACTCATAACAAAATTGTATTCACTTGTATTCACTTAGTATTTTCAGAGATAAGTCCAATGTAACTCTATGGGAGTCAGGGCTTCTTGGATCCAAATGAATGATGCCGCAGTGGCTGCTGGTGGTGTTATCAGTTTAAGTTACTTATATATTGGCCTCACTGTACAGCCCTGGTCCTTGTTCACTAGTCAGAACAATAGATTGTATCTGGATAACATGAGATGATGTCCTGAGTGGCAGCCTGGAAATACAGTGGATAACATTCAGGGCCTCTTTTCTCCAGAACAAATACTGACCTGTGGCAATTACTTGTCTTAGGCTTGTTTTCACATATCAATGTGTAGACAATTGACAGAGCAGTGTAGACAGTAAAAAGATATTTTTATTGCTGTACTAAGTATGTTACAGAATTGCAAACTGAGTATAATGCTTTGATCTGGGTTTACACATTGGCAAATGTGTCTTAAAAATATCAAAGCAAGTTTAATGCATTCAGTTTAATACACCTGATAAATAGATTCATAAAAATATAAATGGATTCAGAAACTGAACTTTAATGATCACTATTAGTCTTTAAACATTCAGAAATAAGCTGTAGCTGTGGCTCTGATTTGCCTGTGGTGATGAATGGCTCGGTGTGAGGACAGTGTGTTTCAGCTGCAGGTGGACCAGCTGGGTAGTAAACCCCTCTAAGGTGAGGAAAACACAGCAGTTTTCATATTTACTTTAGCCAGAAGCCAGAGCTGTTGCACGGACAGCTCAGATATCAAAGATCATATTGATATTCCTGTTACATTTTTATTATCTACTGGATATGCATGTTTTGGGGGCATTTTATGTTGGAAGTGATTTATAGATTCAATCAGCTATTAAAAAATCATGCCCTCGTGCTTAGATATTTCTTCAATGAGGCACCTGCAGGTTTCAACCTCTGCCTGAACCCTCAATTGTCACAAATATTGTGGATATTCCAGAAGATTCCAGGAGTCTTTAAATCAAAGGCATTCACCCCATAGATGGCTGCTTTCCAAACAGCTGCCTGTGAGATGAAACAGCGGCTGCAGGGCTAGGAAACACAGCAGAACTGATTCTTTCACTGCAAAAGATGTGAGTTTAGATCCAAATGCCATCTGAATTTTCCTGACTTAAATTTAGTGAACAATTACGCAGTACCGGTAGTATAAGGATATGTTCCTACAGGACATCCATCCATCCATTTTCTACCCCTTAATCCTTGTGAGGGTTGGGGGGGGGGGGT
>JAQQAE010010143.1:0-14241 GCA_029823295.1 Pseudamia nigra
AACCTCTCTTATCTTTTTAAATGGGTGAACTTGCACATTTTTACGTTGCCCAATACTTATTGGCCCCACTGTATGTGTATTATATACAATTACGTGAATGCCTGAGGGGGCGTTCAATTTTGTCCAGGGGGCAATTAATTTTTTCCATGACGAAACCAAAAATCCTCAGTTTTTTTTTTTAATTTTGCTGTTTTTTTCTTCACATTTCTCAGTGAGGTAAAAGTTAGATTACAATATGTTGATTTTGTGCATTATATTAGTAATTTCAGTGCAATTTCTCCACAATTTTGTTTATTTTTGTCCTTCATCTTAATTATTTTGCTCTGTTCTTTTTCATTTTTTACCATTAAATAAAGTTCTAGATTAAAATATGATTATTTTGTGCATTATATTGTTAATTATGGGTGCTTTTTCTTGAATAATTTGCTCTTTTTTGTTCAATTTTCACAATTAAATAAATATTCAGGTTGAAATATGTTGATTTTGTGCATTATATTGTTCATATTCGTGCAATTTTTTTCATTATTTTGTTCATTTTTCTCCCTTGATTATTTTCCTTTTTTTCTGTATTTTTCCCATTAAATAAAGTTTTAGATTAAGCTATAGACCGGTCACCTCTTATCTTTTGCTCAGTACTTATTAAATATAGCATTTTTTCACAATGTAAAACTAAACCCTTAACAGCTACATTGGTTCATATTTGTGACTTTCCATATTTAATTTCATCCTGCAGCTCATGCCAAGACCCCGTGGGCTGGATTTGTTCACGTTCTAACGGGCGTTATGTAACACTTAATTACACATCCTGCAGATTGTTCTGTCAGGCAGATAGAGCCTTTATGATTATTATGTCAGAGCAGAGCAGCACCGTGCTAGATCCAATCAATCCGTTGAGTTCTATGTGACTGCATGTCCACATGTGCACTGGGACAAGATTTCACAGGCGCGGTGGGTAATGGTTGAAGTGTGAGGAAGCGGCGACAGGGTAAAAACATGGAGCTGGTGCAGCAGTGATTCCAAGATTAATTGGGGCAAAAATGAACCAGTGTTCAATCAAACCTGTTACATATTCCATGACATACAGTATGACCTGTTGTAGCTGGCAACATGTCAACACTCATTTGGTGATTATTTGTTCTATTTTTACTCATTTTTTTTACTTCTTGCAGTTATGTGGTTAATGTTTTGATCATTTTTTAAATTTATTCACTCATTATTTTTGTTCATTGTGTACATTTTTTTCATTTATAATCATTTTCTTGACTCTTTGGTTCTTTTTTTGGACTGTTCTGTCACTTATCTTATTTATTTTGTTGAATGCTTTATCCATTTTCATTCCAATGATTTATTAATTTTGTCATTTTTGTGAATTCTTCCAGAATTTTCCCTGTTTTTTTACTCAGGTTTGTCTTAATCTTGCATGATTCAGGCTTCTTGTTTTGTTCATAATTTCTTTATTTTTGTTTATTTTCCCAGTTTTTGTTCATTTTTGATCATTTAATTTATTATGGTCTTTAATCTTTTCCATTTTCTTTATTATTTTGATCATTTCGTAGATCATTTGTATACGTTTTGTCTTAAATTTTATTATGTAGTTAATTTTTTTCTTTTTTGCTGATTGCTCATTTTTGATTTGTTATAACGTGTTTCTTCCGTCACTGGACAAAGCCACAGGAGCCACTGGGGAGCGGCTACAGAGCCACATGTGGCCCTATAGCCGCTGGTTGCAGACACCAGTTCTATACAAATGAGTAACCTTTGGTGCTGGAGTCTGCATTATGACTACTTCAAAATGTATAGTTAGAGCGTCATGAAAGTAAACAGTTTTCATGGGGCTCTCCCACTCTCCTATAACTGTCACTGCTGTTTTTAAAGTTTGTCAACCCTCTGGGACTCCTGTTGGTCTGGGGCCCCAAGCAGTTGCCTAGTTTGCCTGGTGACACACAGCGCTTCTGGTTAGGTGCATGTGCTGTGCGGATTGGATTGCAACTCCAGCTCATTACATCACCTCAGCGTCCTGTTCTTTGTGCGCCATACCCTGCAGGGGCCACTAGTAAGACGGCACAGCGAAGCCCTGCTGGTTCAGCTTTATTTCCAGGCTGCTGCACTGAACTGTGTGACAGACACAAGCTCTCACGCAGCTTTTGTGCAGAAACCTGGGTACGTACCATCAGTTTCAGAGCTCTGATGCCATTTTTCAAATACTTCATGTGTTGTGAGGAGGCCAGTCCGCCTAAACTCTGACCTTTGAACACCTGACATCTCTTTGCTGCTCCTCTCCTCCAGAAATTGCTGGGATGTTACAGCGCCCATGTCCAGTTATGAGAGACCGTGGTTTCAAATCATACATAAACATCTTTCAAGGAGAAGAGTATGAAACTACAGACATACAGTGTGTTGCAGAAAATAATAAAAATAAGCCTGACAGCAACCTCAGCAGGAACCACCCATCCATGTAGACCAGGGGTCGAACACCTTCACAACCCAAGGAGACATTTTTGGACAGAAATGAAAATAAATAAGTGTCTAGAGCCACAAAAAATATTCAGATTTTTTTATGTACCACATGACATTTGACATGTTTTAACTGGGAATGTGTTAACACCAATTTGTTATTGTTTTATTTGTTTTTGTTCATTTTGTTGATATTTTTTCAATTTTGTTGTTCATTTATTTGCTTATGTGCTTGTTCTTTTTGACTTCATTCATTCATCTTATTTTTCATTCATGTTTTAAAATTCTGTTATTAATTTTTGTGAATTTTGTTTCATTTCCCTGAGTATTTTTGGGATTTTGTTTTTATAATTTTTCTCATTATTTTTGTTTATTTTGGTTCATTTTCCTTATATTGATTTAAATGACTTTTCTCTTAAATATGTTAATTTTTTAACCATTATTATTCAGTTGATTTACTACTTAGCCTTTTTTTTCCAGATTACTCTACTCAGGTTTGTCTTAATCTTCATCAGAATATTACTTATTTTTGTTCATTTTCTAAGTTTTTGGGTTAGTTTCTCCTTAACTTTTATTCATTTTGGACTTCTTTTTTACTTCTTTTTATTGATTTAGTGCTTATTTTGTGCATTTTGATACATAATGAGCACTTCCATCATAAAGCCACAGGAGCCAATGGGAAGGGGCTAAGGAGCCACATGTGGCACAGGTTGCAGACCCCTGCTTTACACTTTTGTGGTGTTTAACAATTAAAGTGGAAAAAAAAAGTTGTTCACTTAGTGGCCACTTTATTAAATTACTTTGTCAGTTATTTTTTTCAGTTTATCAATCGTTTGGTTTACAAAATGACAGGAAATTGTAATTGTTTCTTTTAGCCTGAGATGATGTCTACAAATGTCTTGTTTGGTGCAAAACCAAAAAACTTGTTAATTTACTGACACAGAGGAGAAAAGAAACCACAAAATAAAACCAAATTACGAGGTGGAATCACAGAAATTGAACTTTTTTTTAAATCAGGGCATTCCTTTCTTTAATACCTATAATTTGTCAAATATGTCAAAATATAATAACTAAATAATTGCTTAGTCAATGAAAATGTGCAGCTTTAGATCACCTTATTCTTAGTAACAGTATTCCAATAGCATTCAAGCCACAAAGCATGATTTTCTGTGTGCACGGTAATTTGGTAGAAACCTAATTTACTGATATACAGCATTTTAGTGTAAATGAATAGAATAATGTTATCTCAGATAACTCTTTCAATACTAATTCGGCATTAAATCTGTGCATCCACAGTATGTACGTATGCTGACATGGTACAGTAGCGTGTATGTAACACACCTACGTATGGTAATCGAACTCAGTGCAATAATATCTGTACGTGCACCTGCATGTTCAGATGTGTGTAAATCATGTGTAAACGGGTGCTATGGACATAGTGCAATACAACTGTGCAGATGTGTGCGTTACGGGCATCGTGCAATATAATCTGAGACTTTACAATCCTGTGCATTACTTCTCGTGGACCCCCAAATCTTGACCTCTTATGTAAATTGTTTGCTTGTTTTCTGTATTTGTTTGTTTCTACTCTTCTTATTGTTATTGTCTGTTATTGATGTGATCGACACCAACCTGCCAGTAGGGCTTGAGATGACAATGTTCATTACTGTGTACTGTATTGTCCTATTTTAAAAAAAAAATCAATCAAATAAATTAAATATTGTGTCAGCTAATGTCGGTAGCTGCTGTATCATCACAAAGAATTAATTTTGTGACTATACACTCACCGGCCACTTTATTAGGTACACCTCGCTAGTACTGTGTTGGACATCAGATGGTACACTGTGGTTACACGGGGATGGACATGGTCAGCAGTAATACTCATGTAGACCGTAATGTTGAGACAGTGCACAGTTAGGACTAAAGCTCCCAAAATGTGCCCCCACCAGCAGCCTGAGGAGTCGATATAAGGTCAGATGGATCCATGATTTCATGTTACTTATGCCAATCATTACCATAACCAGTCGTGTGTAGAGTGAACTGAAACAGTGCTCAGGTAAAGGTAGTGTCATTTTATAATTCTAACAACTCAAGTAGAAGTTCATATAAAAATACATACTTGAGTAAGAGTGAAAGAAAACATCTGAATAAGCTACTCACTGTAAGTAGTGAGTAACTTTGTAATTACAAAGTAGCAGTATAATAATTTGACTGTTCTTCTCAGTTATTTGGGAGAAAACACTCACTATTCACTCAGTAGAAGTACAGTACTCTTTTGATTATTATTATTTTTAAATGGCTCTGTTCTGTTTCATTGACCCTGAAGGCTGTTCTAGTGAAGCAACACTAACAACCCCAGAGCCTGAAACTGATGCAGCTAAATGGAATGCACCCATTTTAAATGACTGCAATCAGTATTTTCTGCCTTAACATGTCAGAATGAACTGCTGCGAAGACAGTCTATTACCTCTGTTCGACATCTTTGCACATCCATACAGGCGTTGTTATTCTGCCTCTTATTATTTTGTTCAGTTTTTGTTTTCGTTTTGTCCATTTTGCTTCATTTTGTTTTCCTGTGTGGATCATTTTTATGAATTTTTGCTGATTATTCTTGGTTCATTTTCATTCATTTTGCTTTTTTACTTTTCAAATTGCTTCTTATTTTGTGCAGTTTCAGGACTATTTTATTAATTTTACTTTAATGTCTCACATTTTTCTTCAAATTGATTCATATTTTGTTCTTCATTTTGTTTCTCATTTTGTTAATTATGCCTTATGTTCGTTATTCTTCACTTTGCTCCATTACCTTGTTAATTTATTCTCATTTTACTTCTGATTTTGTGATCTTTGTTTTTGGTTAATTTTTCTTCATTTTGTTTGGTATTTTGCTCCTTTGTGTCCACCGACTTTATTATATAGTTTATTGTTTAATGCATTTTGTTAATTTACTCTCACATTTGGTCATTTTTAGCCAAAAACCTATGGTATGCAGTCGTTCCGTCAATCATTTCTATTTACAGTAGGTTGCAAAAAGTGACAGTGGTACTGTCCAGTGGCGCTATCCAGTGGACAATAATCAGAAGTGCATTTCACCAGCTTAAAGTTTGGTTCCTTTTTTTATTTTCCTGATCATGTTGTTCATTTTGCTTCATATTTCGTTCATGTGTCTTCATTTTGTTTCTTATAAGGATCATTTTTCTTATTTAATCTTCATTCATTTTGCCCATTTTTTTTCATGTCTTCTTGCTTTGTTCATTTTTATGGCTATTTTTATTTTGTTTCTCTTCATTCTCTTGATGTTTCTGTGCATGATTCTTCATTCTTTGCTTTTTGCTTTGTTCACACTTTTGTTCCATACTTTGCTGACACTTATTCATTTCTCATTCTGCTTCATTTTTTTATCTTTACGTTTGTTCTTCATTTTTCTCCTTTATCTAGTTCATTTCTACTCATTTAGTTATTTTTGCTGGTTCATTTTTGCTCATTTTCCTGATAATTGTATTAATGTTTATTCATTTTGCTTCATATATAGATTTTTAAAAATTGTTGATTTTTGGGTTAATTAATTTTTTGATTTTCTGATCATTTTAATTCATTTTGCTTGTGATTTTTGCTCCTTTTGATTTTCAGTTCATTTTCATTCATTTTGCATATTTTTTCATATTTTCCATTCCTATGTTTAATTTCATGACCATCTGTCCATCTGCTTGATATATATAGTTTATTATTTTGTATATTTTGTTATCTATTTGGTTAATTTTGCTTCATATTTTGTTTTCATATTTCTTCTCCCTGTTCATCTTCATTAATTTTTCTTATCATTTTTGTTTATTTTAATTTTAAGTTTATTTTCATTCATTTTGCTTATTACTTTGTCCATTTTTTCATATTTCATTTTATTGTGTTCAATTTAATGATTATTTTATTTATTTGGCTTCAATTTCTCTCCATTTTCTTGTTGGTTTTGTGCATTTTTCTTCATTTTGCTTCTTGATTTGTTTAATATTTCTCTGTTTAATTTCTTATTTTCATCATTCCAGTTCATTTTCTTGATTTTTACATTCATTATTCTCCATTTTGCTCCTTTGCCTTATTAATTTCTTCTCAAATTCCCTCTGATTTGATTATTTTCTCTCTATTGTTTGGCATTATGCTCCTTTCTGTTCATCCGTTAAATTACAAAGCTTATAATTTTCTTCATTTTGTTTCTTATTTCTTTCATTCTGCTTCAATTTCTTAATCCTATGTTCATTATTCTTCATTTTGTTTCTTTACCTTGTTCATATCTTCTCATTTTGCTTTCATTTTGTTATGTTCTTCATTTCTGGTTTATTTTTGCTCATTTTCCTGATTATTTCCTTTAATTGGCTTCATATTTTGTTCCCATTTCTTCATATTGTTTCTTATTTTGTTCATTTTTGCTTATTTTCTTTATTATTTTCTTCATTTTGCTTCACATTTTGTGCATTTTTCTTCATTTTGCATCTTGCATTCTTCTTTTTCAGGAGTGTTTTTTATTTTTGCTTCATGTTTTCTTTACACTTTTAACTCTTTGATTTTTTTATGTTTGTTTCATTTTTTATTGTTTTCTTGATAATGATGTTTATTTTGCTTCTGCTTTTGTTAATTTTCTCTACATATATTAATTTTCTTTGTTTCCTTATTATAACGGGTGATGTGACTATTCCCATCCCTATAATTTTTCTCCATTTTGTTTGTATTTTGTGCCCTACTGTTCAACTGCTTGATTATATAGTTTATTGTTTTGTGTATTTTGCTCATTTACTCCTTAGTTTGATCACTTTCATCCAAGCTACTGGACTATTCATTCATTCATTCATTCAATCAATCAGTTATTTCCATTTTATAGTAGATTTCAACAGGTGACAGTGGTTTGATACGGTCCAATCGCGCCATCTAGTGGACAATTGTGAGAACTGCATTTCACCTGCCTTAAGCAGAAACATGTATAACACTAAAAATAAGTGTAAGATAATCATTTTGAATACAGTTTGAAGTTGGTGCTTGGTACATTGTCTCACATGCATCGTGGCTGGTTGTATGATTAAATGTAAACCGTAGATAAAATGATTTAAAGTGTCGTCACGTTCATTTCTGCCTTGAGTTGTCCTCGTGTACCTACGTAAACTAAAACGGAATCAGGAAGTCCGGGGATTTTTTTATTTTTCCGGCTCTTGAAACACAAATGTTGAATGGACAGTGGATACGCAACGTTTTAACGGCAAATAATGACGACCGCCACCCGTCAACGCCTCCAGGTCACTTATTAATAAGTTACAAACAGCGTATAAACTTTTCGTTGTCGTCATTTGTCGGTTGTAGCACCTGGATTTTCACTTTTGAGTGTTGGAAGGATGGATGTTCCTCAGCTCACTGAAGATGAGATGGCAGAGATTAAAAAAGACGTGAGTACGACATTTATGTGGTCGTTAGGTTCCAACTGAGCTCTGGTAAAACCAGTTTGTGGACGAAAGAGACGTGTTGGATTTTAAACGGACGCGTTTGACCCCAGTTTGTCTTGGCCCGCGCAGAAGAGGAAATACCCACCGCACCCTCTGTTTGCCCTCTTCATCACCTTGTCCTCTACTTACATAAACTGCATGTTGAATACATAGAGCCAGGGTTATTTCCTAAACCTGTTTTTTTGTAGAACTAATACAAGGGAACATAGTTATTCCGAGTAGTTTACCTGTGTATTTTGGAGTTTTAAAGGTCTCTTACTATGACAATGCATCTCTACTGGATTTTGAGGTTTATATGTATTGTATGATGTACAATAAAAGCAGTCAGTGTCAGTTCTGAAAAATCGAGGAACCAAAAGGAAATACAAGAGGTTTAAATGGGTGTATCTTGTGAAAGCCAATCATAGTCAAGCTAAAATGTATTAGCCACGCCCCCATACGTAACGGCCAATATTTCCAACGCTGTGTTCTAAAAAAATGACCCAGAAAAGTACATTATGCCATGTTTACAGTTGCATTGTGGTACAATATGAGCCGAGGTTGCATTGATAATGACCTGCAGTTCAACCAGTTAGGACTTATGTCCACAGAGAACATTCACAGCCCAGATAAAAGCCTAGGAAAGTACTTCATGAATTTAATGAGATCCTTACACACAAGGCACGTCTAAAGGTTTACAGGCACACTCAGAAGTAATCACATGGCTGAGCGTTTACTTCCCATGTCCAACCCCTTATTGATTTTGATTGGTTGGCGAGCAAGCAGTGATTGACACTTGGGCGTTGCAACACCCAATGCCTTCAGTGGGGTGCAAAAAATAAATACTGTGCACTGAGGGTGTTTTAATGCTGAAAACACAAGAGTTCTGTAGGATTTGATTGATAACGAGATGCCGCCGGTGCTATAAAAAGCTCCCAGTGGACACGGGCCCTTAGAGTGTTAAAGTGGGTGGGTACAACACCCTGCAGTGAAATCACAACATATATGGCAGAGTTACAAAGAGACAAACAAAGGAAAAATCCTATCAACATTCATTATTTTAGATGTATTTAATAGACACATATAATTGATACAGATATACGTTTAAGTGTCATGATCTGGGGCCTGTAATGTTACATGCTACACATTGAAAGTGAGGGGTTGTCTTTTCTCTTTCCTAAACTGTTTGTTGTCATAATATAGATTTGTACCATAGTTGCAGTAGCACTGATAGGACACCTGTTGGTCCAAAGCGCAGCTACGATTTGAAAACCGTTCCAGGTGACTACTTCATGAATCCAATAAGAGAATACAAAGCTGTCATCAAAGTTAAAAGACAATTTAAAATGTAAAACATGTTTTGGGTTATTTAACATTTTTGTTTACTACATAATTCAATACATCTTCTTTTACAGTTTGGATGTTTTTGGTTATAATATATTATGTTAAACATAATGAAGATGAACAAAAACCACTGCGGATGAAGGTCTATCCAATCTTTTGACTCTTTATTCTTTGTCCAGGTGCTGATTCGAATGCGGCACTATCTCTGTGACAAAATCAGAGCTGAACGCCATCTCGACTTCCTGCGCTCTCGTAGGATCCTGACACGTGACGACGCAGAAGAAATCAGCTGCCGGACCACACAGACTAAGAGGACAGCCATGTTGTTGGACATCCTGGCTGAGAACCCCCGGGGCCTGGATGCCCTGATCGACTCCATCCGGGAGATGCGCAACCAACACTTCATTATCACCAAGATCACAGACGAGGTGCAAAAGGCCAAAAATGAAAAGACCGAGTCACTGCGAGGTTAGTAGGCAATCCCACACTCAAACCTGACTTCTTAATGGTACGGTTACATACCTATAACATGCACTTTTCTTTTCTCTATGTCTGTCACTCTTCAGCCAGTGCTTCCAGTTCCTCATCCAACAGCAGTTTCAGTACTCCAGGAGCCACCAGCAGCATTTCCAGTATGTTTTCAAATACCTCCACTATGCTTTTGCACCCGGACGGAGAAAGAAGTCCCTCCACTTCTTCAGACGTGGTCCCATCACTCAAACTGCCATCATTACAGAGAGGTGGAGACTTGTCCTCTGTGGCTGCTTCTTGTCTCGCTGTCCCATCCTCTACAACCCCCTCCAGTCTCCCCAAGCCTGGAGACCCCGGAGCGCCTCCACTGCCAGACGAGGTGCTGGTGGAGTCACCCTCCAACATTGATGCTGAAGCACCGGGGTGCACCAGCAGCGGAGGGGACCCAAACTTCCAGCCGCTCCGGTCACGTTCTCTCACTCCAACGTCACACAGGAGCATCTTATAGTTTTAAGTGTTATGCAGTTAAAGGGACAAACAAGCTGAACTGTCAGCAACACAATTCACAAACACTTATCGTTGTCTCTCCTACTCTGGTTGGTGCTTCTGCTCTATTTTGATTGATGTTTTGTGATAAATTACGGTACGTGAGTGCTCTGCTACATTTTACCACAATAGCAATATCCATTGTTACAGAAAAGACATACTTGTCATTTCAGTCAGGTTTTCTATGGTTTGTTGTTTTTATAGTACAGTACAATATCATGGTTTTAGTATTTTGCTTTGTAGTTTGACTGGTCTGATTTAAAAACACATAAAGTATGCACAGTACAATCTGAAAAACCTTCTAGTACTTGATTGTCAGTACACATATGTAATAAAGTACATGTTTTGCTCAGATTTGAGGTTTTGCTGCTAAAACAGTGACAAATCATGACTCATCTTTCTCGACCTTTTGATATACTGATGAATTGTTGTGAATAGTGTGAAATCATGGCCGCCACACAGATACTGTACAACATATATCCTATATGTACAGTATACTGTATGTGTGTATGAACAGTGCTTCTAAACCTTTTTTCAGTGATGTACCCTGGTGAAATGAAATAAGTACCCCCTAACCCGTGCAAACATTTTTGGTTGAAAAAAAGAAGTAAAACACAACACAGTGTCAGTGTCTGATTTATTAAACTTTCTAACTGTGCAAAACATTACTCATTTGTAGTGGTCTGTCTTGAACTATTTGGAAATAAAAGGATATAAAAATAACTTTAAAAAAATAAACAATTAATTATAAATGAAGATTTGTGCACATTAAAATTATCAACTCAAGTGCCCAGATTTGGGATTATCAATCAATCAATCAATAATAAAGATCTGTTCTCAAACTGAATTCATGAACTTTCTCATAGATAAATAAACCTTTCTTCAAAAAACTTAAATCATGAATATAATTCTGCTTGAAAGCGTTGCTAAAAAGACTTTTTAGTAAGTTAATTTTAAATGAAAGGTTTGCTGAAATAAAAAAAAAATCATAAAATATCTTCTTTAAGGATGAGTAAGTAACAATGAAATGTCAAAGTTACAACACTGAAGATTGCCTTGTTGCATTGAACTGAGTGCCTTCGCAATTACATTAGTGAGTGGAATTTGTTTCAGCCTCATACATTGATTTTTTTTGTTCATTTTTTAACTCTATTTGCCCCCTTTTACCTCCTTTTTGCATATTTTGTTTTTTGCTCAGTGTTTGCTATTTATTTTGCTCATTTTTGTTCACTTACTTGAATATTTTGCTCATTCTGTTGCTTATTTTGTAGATTTTTTAATTCATTTTTGTTCATTTATTTGATTTTTTTTTGGTCATTTCTGTTCATTTTGTTTATCTTTGTTCATTTTTGTTAGTTTACTTGATTATTTAGTCATTTTTGCTCATTACGTTTTCTTATTTTGGATTTTTTTCAATTTATTCATTGTTTTTGTTCATTTATTGGATTATTTTCTTAATTTTTGCTTATTTTGGTCATTTGTGCTATTTAATACCCACATTTTATAGTTAGTGGGATTGCTGAGTCATGCAGCAATCCCACTATTGTTGTCTTCAATCTTTAATATTCTTCTTGTTCCACTTCCATAGGTTTTTTGTTGTGTAGCTACTCCTGCATTTTTTTTGTCCGATTCAACCCATTCAAACCTCATATGTTTCAGCTTATTCAGGACATCTCTGCTCTTGCTTTTCATAATTCTAACCTTTATAATTTTTAAAATATTAAGCTTAAGCAAATTTTTTACCATAGGAAATGATGATCTCAAACGGAATGTGTGGTTACCATGGCAACAACAGTGCTTTGATCTTTTGATTACTACTCCACAGAATAGTTAATTTAACTCTTGCACTTTTCCAGCAAGCTCAATTATTTTGACTCAGCAATACTACGTAATCTCTAGAGATTGCAAATTTTCTAGTTTATTTATTATTATTATTCTGCCTCTTTTTTGGACCGCATCTCTTCCCACAGTTTTCGCCCGATTCACACCATTCAAACACCAAAACGTCAAGCTTGTCCGGGACACTCTGGTAATGAATTACTGAAAAGTCCCATCTTTTGTAGTTTTAAAATGAGTTTTTTTTTCCAATTTATTTCCAATTTTTATTTTTGTAATTTTAATTATTTTTAATTTTTCTCACATTATTTTTGTACCTTTTTGCTCATGTTTTGATTAGGTTATTCTTATATTTTTCTTGAATATTTAGGCCTTTAAAAAAATTAGTCCATTATTTTGTACATTTTTGTAGTGAGGATTTGTAGAGAACCTTTGTGTTTGCAAAGATGCTTTGACCAAGGGTTCTTTTTTTTCTTTTATGGAAAAACTGGAAAAGCTCAGCATGACACATAAGAATGACAGTGTCTCGTGGGCTGCCTGCTCTGTAAAAACCACAGAAGTCACAGATGCAGATAGTGTTACTGGCAGCAGCTCTTGTGTGCAAAACAGGTAATTCATGTTTTATACATGTGTAATATAATTTTGTCTTCACTTTGGAGCTTTTAAATTCTTTTAATGCATCTCTAGAATATCATAGCACTCTGTAATTACTGTTGGAATATTTACAAGGTGTGTCTTTGGTTTCAAATACTGCATACAGCAACATGTAATGTAAAGTTTTTGAGAGTAGTTGATGTCTGTATATCTCTATTTCTACAGGTCAATCTGCTGTAAAAAAGTTTCATTTGTACTAAAATGAGCCTTGTAACACTGAAAACACATTATTTTTGTGTTTATTCATAGGGAAAGCTATAATATCATTAAACAAAGTCAGGAATGAATGAGAGCTCATGCAGGAGAACCAGTTAGATAAACATCAGAACGACTGGAATGGTTGAACCCTCACACAGTCAGCAGCATATTTTACATTCAGTTTTAAATCGACGAAGAATAGCACTGACAGTTTTCTCCTGCAGTGTCATGGACGAGTCAGAGCCGCTGTTGGCTGTGAGGTCAGAGGAGAGGAGGCTGAACGGTCACTGCAGATGGAGCGCTCCCACCCGCAACCTGGACTCGAAGATGGTGGAAGAATTCAGGCGAAGGCTCAAGTACTTCTTCATGAACCCCTGTGAGAAATACAAAGCCAGGGGTCGCAAACCATGGAAGCTGATGCTGCAAATATTAAAAATTGCAATAATTACTGCCCAGGTAACTTTTCAGCTGTTTTCCATCAAGCCTGAATGTGTACAGAGGGTTAATATACATGACCAGACATACTACTTTTCTTTATTTTTACGATTTTCAACATTAATACTGAAGACACTCAAACTGTGAATGTATGGAATTATGCAGCTTGTGACCAGACAAATTTGGGTGTGGAAGGTGAAAACCACCTCATCACCACCACTGTGGACCCCTGAGCAAGGCTCTTAACCCCCAAATGCTCTCCAGACACACGGTGTCAGCCTACTGCTCCTCAAGGATGGGTCAAATGCAGAGAATCGTTTTTGTGTATACAGTGGTCCCTCGCTATATCACGGTTCACCTTTTGAGGCCTTGCTATTTCGCAGATTTTTTTTAGTGCAATTTTCATGTATTTTTTTTTTTACAGCATATGAACGTGCATTGTGTTCTGTGTCCTGATTGGCTAAGGCCACTGTCAATCAATCTCTGTGCTGCGTTTCCTGTACTGTGCAGCAGTGGTTCCCAACCTTTTTTGCGACCGGTTTAATGTCAGACAATATTTTTGCAGACCGGCCTTTAAGGTGTGGCAGATAAATGAGGCGCTGATTTGCAGAACCCGATAAGCGCCACCGCAGCCAAAATCGAGTTATGTAGCACCTCAAAGCCTCCTCTATCACGTACAAGAGTCGTTATGGTCCCACGTTCTTGCTGTTTATTATTGTTTTTATTATTCATGGAATTTTGAAAGTCACTAAACTTTAACAGCATTTTTCTCTGTTTCTTATTTCTGGCACTTATCGGATTCTGCAACTCACCGCCTCAACAACAAAATAAAATGATATGA
>JAQQAE010010144.1:0-14240 GCA_029823295.1 Pseudamia nigra
ACTGTTTCTGGTTGTAAATAAAGTTTGACTGACTTATCTGATTGTTTTGTTGACATTCATTTTAGCGCAGCGCCATCAGGTGGACGCATAACACAACTGCAGCCAGTACTGTCACTTCTGTTGTAGCACAGCGCCATCTGGTGGATGCAGAACGCAACTGCGCCTTATAATCCGGTGCGCCTTATGTATGGAAAAAAAATTAAATGTGACATTTTTTGGAGGGTGCGCCTTATAATCCGGAAAATACGGTAACCTTTAAACTAAGCATTTGTTTTATCTGCAGTCTATTGAAGAGACAGCACTGTTTTTTGGTCACCACCTCTGAACACACAGTTTAGTTTCAGATCATTTTCTTAATGTGACAAAGCGTTTAATGCTATTTTTACTTCTATGTGTTCAGGAGTGTAAGTGTGCACTCTGCTCCTACTGATATGATCAGACGCAAATAAAAGGTGGATCATAAAGGAATGCAACTGAACAACAGAGTGACCTACTAACACGGAAAACTCACACAACACGGCCCGTATCAGTTTGAGTACATGCTTCAGCTCTGAGCCCTGAGTTTTGGCTACATTTGTCTATTTTGGGAACAAAATAACAAAATTCTGTACAAACACATGGGAAAAAGAAGCGGAAAATACAGAAAGTCTACTGTCTGTGAAATTTCTTTGGTAAATCAAGTTGAAATGATTACAAAGCAAAGTTAATCAGCCACTAGTTTCATATCCACAAACTGAAAACAACATCCCTATATCCACTCCAGATGAACAAAGAGCCTAATGTCAGTAAAAGACCCCAGCATTTTCAAATGAGGTGGAGGTGGTACCATCCTGATAATGTGACCACTTTTTCAAGCAACGTATTTCAGGAGTTCTAAAAAAAAAATGTCAATTACCACATGTTACAGTTTTAAAGTCTGGTAAGAGAACTCAGTGAGTATGACACCAAGTTAGTGTTGTTACACATTATCTAATGATCTCCCTATGAACAGTTTAGAGAAACAGAATTTCTTAGACGATTTGAAGAAAAAATGGTTTGCTATAGTGAAGCCTGTTTGATAAATGATCCATTTTTTTGCCCTTTAGTTGTTTGGTAGCTGTATTCCCAGGGCATAACACTGATTATAATATCCACGATTGGGTGTCAGGGTAGCAACTAGAGGTGGCATGATGTCACTGTGCAGGAAAAACCCAGATCATAACACTGTATCATTCTGATGAAATGTACTTCTGATGAGTACTTCTGGTTACCATGATCCCCACCTTGGCTGAATGCGGTAGAATTTATCTACCTGTAAAAAAAACAAAACCAAACACTGTAATCTGACAGGAATCATTGGGTTCAGTTATAAACTGAAGTACTGGCTAAGTTAAAATTGAAATTTAGACGTGAAAATGGCACTGAAGGAAAGTTACTGAATCACCAAAGTTCAGCCTAAGGTGGACAGACAAGCATTAGACCAATGAACACAGACAACCAGTCACACTCCCATTACACCTGTGGGCAATTTAGAGTAACCAGTCATCCCACATGCATGTTTTTGGACTGTGGGAGGAAACCCATGCAGCCATGAGGAGAATGTGCAAACTTTACACAGGAGCCTTTACTGGCCAGTGTAGGAATCAAGTACACTGCCTGGCCTTAAGCCACAACACTGTCATTGAATGCATCAGGCATGAAAAGCTCGTACACATTTTTATCACCGATTTACATGACAGATCTACTTATTTACCACTTCAAATGATAGGAAATGGGTTCTCTTTGCGTGTTTTTAAAACACAAACAAGCCCTTTCTGATTTCTCCTTCAAGAACGGTTTGTAGCATTCCAAGTTACATTGTTAATGTTTAGTAACAAAGTTGTGGCAAACTACCACATTTTTGATTATAGTTACACAGTTTGAAGATAGCAAGCAGCAATATATCTGAGCGTCTAAGGCTCTGAAATTGTGTTAAAGTAAAGAGAAGCTGGGGAAAAAAAAAAATCTGTGTTGTACCCAAATTCACATAAGAGGGTATGTACACTGACACAAAACATTGAGAATGAATAAAATCTGAATTTGGACATTACATGCATTTGCTAGTGTTTCTCTGCTAAACGATAGAGCTTTGTGGAAAAAGTACATGAAGCATTTTTACTGTTTTGACATTTTATGATTTCGGAAATGTATTCAGGATGTCCACCAGTATCACACACTTATATTGAATGCTTTTGAAGGCCTTTGTGAGATCATTTTAACAAAATTTAATACTAAGCATTTAATCTTATATGTGGAAGAGAATAAGCTGCATGAACATGTAAAAAGTAAACAAAAGGGAATAAAAACAAAAACGAGATTAACAAAATGAGTAAAATAATCCACCAATTGTCCAAAAATAAACAGAATATTCTCAAAGGACTCAAATCGCTTTGACAAAAAAAAATATTGAAACACATACTGTAAGAAAATTGGATTCATGTTTGTGGCAACTAAGATGGGACAAATTCAGATTTAAGACTAATAATGACCTCTGGGGCCCTAAATTTTTTAAACTAAATACAGTATAAATCTTTAAGCACCTATAGGCGCCCTGTTACTTTGTGCAGATTAAGTCAAAATAGAATAAAAAGTCACTGCTCATATGTAATCAGGTTTAAATTGATCCTCTACAGTACCGGTATTTTTTCCTTTTTGTTCAAAGTGAGCAACAGATTTGGCAGCAGAATTAATGAATACCTTGAGAGCATGAATAAAGCCTTTGGCAGACGCCTGACAGACACAACGAGCTGGTGAGAGAGCAGAGCGTGACATCTCAATCTATTTGTGTTTGTGAGCATTTATGCCTGATGATGTGCTCAGGGGTCATGTGATGAGTCAGCTAGTATGATTAATCTCTGACTCGTGACCCCAGTGCTTCTGGTTTGTCGTCTTATTTCTTACTCCACTTTCCAGGGGAGAGGATTCTGCTGAAAAAAATACACTACAGACCAGCAGAATGTAAAGTCAGCTCAGAGAAGCCTTCCGGGTTCGTGTCAGGTGATCCTCTGTGGCGGACACAAAGGCCACGACCCCAGACTGCTGGACACGCTGTTGTTATGGGGTCTGTGAAATAACTCTGTCTGACAGATTGTCTCCTTTGGAGAAGTCACAGGCAAAATCAAAGTCACTGACACAACTGAAGCTGTGACTGAAAAGTCTTTAAGCAGCTGAAGACTCACCCTCTTCATTACCCAAGTGGATCTTTGTGCTTACTTTCACCTGTGGTCATGAGCTCTGGGTCATGATCAAAAGAATAAGATCATGGAGCTTATTAAGTCTTGATTTATTTCCTTTTAATGTCATTAAAGTTTCATCAGTGCTCTGTCAGCAATCATACAGATGTTGCACCGTTCAGTTGTGGTAAAGAAGTAGCCGAGACAAAAGATGAAACTCTCAATTAAATCGGTCAATCTTTGTTTCTACTCCCACCTGTGGTCATGAGCTCTGGTTATAATCTGCAGGATGGCTGAGCTCTCCCTTAGAGATAGGATGACAAGCTCTGCCATACGGGAGAAGCTCAGAGTAGAACTGCTGCTCCTCCATATGCAGAAGAGGTGACTACGGCCTCTGGTTCAGGAGGCATCCTGCCCAGAGATTTATTTTAAAAAAAATATAAAAATAACGGTGCATATCCTACAGTGCAGTAGACTATTTGTGTATCTTTTTGCCTGGGAAGACGTTGGGGTCCTACCAGAGGAGTTGGAGAAGGTGTTTAGGAGGAGGGAAGTCTGGACAACTCTACTTAAGCTGTTGCCTGCGCAACTCAGACCCAGATAAGCAGAAGATGATGGATGGATTTTAATAACACAAATGATGGGTTTAATAACATTATATTAAAATAAATCAATAATTGGCCTGAGCAAGATATCAAAGGACATCACCTTGAGTTTTGGAAAACATTTCCCACCAATGTCTGACAAAATAATCTAAGAACTAAAAAACAGACAGACCATATGTCATAAACAATTGAGTCCTAAAATATAATAATTCAAATAAAAGTTTTCAATGCAATAGTGGTATTTGAGCGATGAAATCTGACATTTTATGACCCAACCCCTCAAGCAGGCCGTGTTTTCCCCTCTGTGTATTACTTTACTATATTCTATTAGTCACTGTTATCTACCATCCTAGTTCCAAATAATATAATCGACAGACTATCCTCCCACCTTTTAAACTATCAGTTATTCTTTGGACTCTCTTATATTCTTTTTTTGTTGTTGGAAAGACAACTAAGATTTATATATCACCTTGTTTTTTTACATCTCAATCAATTACACAAGACAATAATGTGGTTTATCTCTTGGTAATAAACATTAAGTTTGAAGATTTGGCCCAGATGGTTCTTATATGAAGGGATGCACTACAATTTTCACAAGTGAACTATCGCTACTTGATAAAATCTTGTGTCCGTTTATCTGGACAGGATAACAACAAATCCACAACATGACATTCCTTCAGTTGACAATTAAATTACTGCAAAGGGGACACAGTGAATACTGGCATAAAATCAAAGACCAGAGAAGCTGAGACGTGTCAGGTCTTTGGGGATGGAGATGTGGACGTTAACTGACACACAGCAAATTCAGCACTGAGATCAGATCTGCTGACGACGTCCTGATAACAGAAAGACGGAGCTGCGACGCAGCTTCTAATTTAGCATCTGGACAAGTCCTCACCCCTTGTCTCAGGTCAGCAGCATGACAGAATTTAACTTATCTCACTGTTTAGACTGTTTTAGTCCAGAAAAGCCATAATGCTCAGAAATGTCCCAGAGATTAAGCCTCTAATTCAACTATCTCTACACATCACAGAGACAACAGCCAGTAACTGTTTGACGCATTTGCTTAAAATAATAATAATAATAATTACTTCCTTACACAAACAAAGGCAGAAAAGCTTTTCCATCACTAAGCTGATGTTGATGACTTAGAGCTCAAAGTGACTACTAATCAAAAGTTTGGACAAACCTTCTTGTTCAGTGTTTATTTGTTTTTAGACATCCAAACATGAAGGTAATTACATAGTGAATTTTTTCTTAAAAAGTGTTAAACAATCTAGAACACGTTTCATATTTTAGATTGTCCAAAGCAGCCACATTTAGCTTTAATGACAACTTTGCATTCTGTCATCAGTTTCGTAGAGCTGGCACCCTGAACAGTTTTCAGATAACTACTTTGTCTTATGAAGAGATAATCGGTGTCATTTCTCCATCTTAATATGCGTTTGACAATCAGGAATGCTGGTAATTTTGCATTTTCAACATCTGCAACTTCAGAGAATTTACTGCTTATCTCACACTTTGTGCAACTATATGAACATGACCAAAACAAAGACGATGCAGCAACTCAGAACAGGTCTGCCATGCAGTGTAATGAAACAGCTGTGAATTCTTCTGCTACGTGTTTGTCATGAGACACAGACGATATATGAGGTCAAAGAGCAACTAAAGGTACAGAGGCTGTAAAAATTATGAAACTGTTAGTGTAGACTCTGTCATCACACTGTAATCAGCAAAACACAACGATAATTTAGATTCACAGTGGTTCTATCTGACAAAAGGCTATAAGGCCTGAACAAAATCAGATCAATGAAATGAGCAAAAATGCACACAGTAATGAAGACGAATGAACAAAAATAGGTAAAAATATACTATATAATTAAGAGAACTAACAAAATAATTTGAAAATGGACAAAACATATAAACACAATGAGGAAAACATATACACAAGGTGAACAAAATATTTTGAAACATTTTTTAAAATTAAGACTTTTTTTCATATTTCTGCATTTCTAAAATCATATTTAGTGCTGAAATCTGCTTATTAACCCAGAAGTCTAGATTATGGAGCCAAAAAGAAGAACTTCACAAGACAGAAGAGACACAGAGCAAGTACGTGCAAGTTTGCAATGTAATGTAATTAAGTAATGACCTGCCCTTTACTAAGACCAGAAGCAGTATGCACATGGAGCCATCTGAAGAGGCTGCATGTGGATTAAAAACACAGACACAGAACACACACAGGTTATGCATGTTTCAGAAAACAGTGACACAGAGCAGAAGGATTAATGACTATTCTCTTTACTTAACTGAGTGTTTCCATATGGATTTATATCATAGTTGTAGAAGCACTAATAGGGCTATTGACTCCGTACCAACACTTCCTCTGCACAAGACAACTGACGGTCTGAAAGCACATTAAAAAGGCAAGAAATGAAAACAAATGAACTGATCTGTGATTTGAAAAGCTTTGTGGGTGACTACTTTGTGAATCTGATGAGAGTGCTATGAGTGTGCAAAGCTGTCATCAAAGCTAAAGGTGGCCTCTTTGGACGATCTAAAATATAAAACATGCTCTGGTTTGCTTAACACATTTTTTAACGATATAATTCTACATGTGTTCGTTCATAGTTTGGATGTTTTCAGCATTAATATAAAATGTTGTAAAAAAAAAAAAAAAAAAAAAAACACTGAAGGAGATGGTGTGTCCACACCTTTGACCCGTGGTGTACATTATGTGCCATCTACGTCAGCTACAAACCCATAAAGAACACTAGGAAATATGTCTGTCATTAAGATAACGATTTCATGTAGGTTTTTGGCACAAAGTCTTGTGATGTTATAAGGAAAAAATGAGTGTATTACATGTCTAGTCAACAATGTTGGCAAACTAACAAGTAGCCAATTATTCATGGCAGACCAATATAAATTATTAAACAAGCAACCTGCCAGTCAACTTGGCTTACACACTCACAGTTGTCAAGCTAATATGTCTGTTCTTTTCTTACCTGTACCAGATGTTGAAGGAATTTGAAGGCTGTCTCTCCTCAGTCATCTTGTGGTCAGATAAGCTACAGATGCTAGCTCCATACTGGCTATCGCTACAACTGTTTTCAACTCCATAACTCAGTGCATAAGTTTGTGCATATGTGAGGTTGTAAAGCCATGTTCACTGGCAGGTCACTTATATCAGTCCGCAATAAACAACTGGCTACTACCTGGTTTGCCAACATTGTCGAATGAACCTTTAATTCTTACTCCTTCTTCATTTCTTGTTGACTGTCCTTGCCATTTGGTCAAGTCAAAGAGACAAAGCAGGTTAAAACGTGGGTGGTTTAATACTAGGGATGGGTCACGATTTTCAAATGTTTTAATAGCCAATATTTTTTAACTCAATCAATGAATACTGTAGAACTACTGTGTCAGCCTACAACTAAACATTTTCTCTTGTTTTTACTAGCATCTGGTAGTAACCACATGTCTCACAACTCTCGAGTACCATTTCACAACAGACGAAGAGGAACAAGTCTGCCAGGTAAACATGTGGCACTGTGGGATTAAATTATTGCTGACACCAACACAGCCTGAGACACTAGCTGTCCAAAAGTGGTGCGTGGACCACTTTCAAGATAAAAGCAGCAATGAGCTGCAGTGCACACTCTGCCAGGTAAGGTTAGCTTACCATAAATCTACCAGAGCCATGCACAAGCTTTTGAGAGCAAAGGAGCAGAATATCAATCCACTGTTCAGTCTTCAATCAAGCTGCGGCATGAGAGAGTTATTTCCAGGAAGGTGAAGAAAAATCATCACTGTAAGTGCTTGATGGAAAAGAAAATTGCACACTTATAGCTCATACGTAGTCATTTTGAATAAAGGAATGACAGACTGTTGTGAAAAGCATGGTTTGTGTGTTTCTGTCTAACATCTTGCAGGTGGGTGTGTGAAAAACACTAATTGATAGAATGACTATCGATAAGTGTTTTTATGTGAAATGTACATGCCTCGATAAGTGTTTTTATGTGAAATGTACATGCCTGCTTTATAATCCATCTGCTCTGGTGACATCTTCATCTGTGTCTCACATAAATTAGCAGGTAGAAAAACTCTCTTCTCTGTTCTCAGTTCCTCATCTCTGTGTAAATGTCACAGTCGTATCAGGTGCAAATGAGTTAAGACTTGCTTTTTCAGCATTGAATAATGGCACAATTAGCAGTAGGTCGACCGATATAACCCTCAGTAAAACATGTTAAGTGATTCACATAAATTCTTTGCAAATATTGGAAGCTGAAAGGAAAACTCAGACAAAAACATACACAATGAGGTAGGTGTAAAAGTACAGTACATTAGCCCATATTTTTCCAGCTCTGATTTTGCACTCATTAGTAAATCTGGAAAGTAGTTTTTAACAGTCAAACAAGGGATTGTGCTGGTAAAAAGTGTTAACAACTCTGTCCCAAACTTCATAAATCTGACCTGATGATTGGTATGATGTGGACAGATTTACTCACCAACAGAGTACGTGGTGTTGGTGGTCCGGTTCTGAGCGCAGACCGCCACGTTGGGCCCACAGCTTGTTGCAGGTGAAGACTCACAGAGCCTCAACGTGTAGCTTACATTGTTATCTTTATCAATAGCCTCCCATTTGTAACTGCAAAAGAAAAAAAAACATCATGAATGAAAGCCAATGTGAGTCTGAACATTAGTTCAATACACATAATTCATTCACGCTGTCTACAATCTGATCATTTACTTTATTACTACATCTGTCACTAATTTGTTTGATCAATGAAATCACTGAAAACTTCAAACTCTTCTTTGGTTTGTAAATGAAATATTCAACATCAGCTTGAAATGAGCATTCATGATGAAAACATTACAAAAGACTGATCCTCAATAAATGTGTAAATGTGTGTATTTCTTTTTAATTTTCTTGTCTATTTTGGCTTATTTTCACTTTCTCAATTAAGTTGCTTGTGATTTGTTAGGTTTTGCCTGTTTTCAAATCAAATAATCAGTATTTGATTCATTTTGTAGATTCAGTGTGTCTTGATTACATTGTTCAATTATTTTGGATTTTGTTAATTATTTTATACATAATTGTTAATTTTGTGGTTACTTTCTTGGCTCTAGTGTTGACTGCATCATTTTCACTTTTAACTTTGTTTATATTTCTTCATCTCATGGACTATTTTGATCATATTTGTCATTTTTATCATACCATGCCAACTTCATTTATAAAGCCCTTTAAAATTCAAAAGTGCTGCACATTAGACCACATAAGCAAAACCAAACACAGAATACAGGTAAGAAACATAAGACACATAAAACATAATTTAAAATAACAAACGGCACAAAAAAACAATAAAAACTAAAAGATCCACAAAAAGTAGTATAACACAATAAAAGCAGATGAAATAAAAACACTTCAAACAATTACATTTAATAAAATAAACTCCGCACACTGGGGTAAAATGCCAGGGACTACAGGTGGGTTTTACAAGGGACATAAACGTGGAGAGGGACAAGGTCTGCCACCACAAAGGCCCGATCACCTCTGACCTTTCGCAGCACATCCAGGAGCAGCTGGTCAGCTGACCTGAGAGAGCGGCCAGGGGTGTGTACATGAAGCAGCTCAGGGTGGAGCGAGGCCATTTAAGGCTTCAAAAACAAATAAAAAGACTCTTAAAATGAAGTCTAAAGTGGACAGGCAGCCAGTGGAGTGCAGTAAAAATAGGTGAAATGTGATCCGTTTTTCATGCTTCATGCAGCAGCATTTTGCACCAGCTGAAGTCACGATTCTTGTTCATTTTGTTTCATCATTTGTTCATAAGTGTCTTATACATTATGTTGTATCTCATTTTTACTCATTTACTGCTTATTTCATTTTGATTCCATGTTGTGAAAGACCGTGCATGATGCATCTTTTTATACTTCTCACCTGTGGATTCATTTGGAATAAAAAGGCCATATGATAGCATCTTATAATGATTTTTTTCTGCATTTTGGTCCCGAGAAGATGCCAAATTTCTCTTCAAGGTCTTCAGTAGAAAACTCTACAACTATTGCTGTATTTCTTGCAGCTTGACGATATTAAAATGAGCTGTTATTTGTGCAGAAACTGACTTCTGTAAGGAATAAGGAAAGACCAGCATCCAACCGGAGTCACATACAGTAGTTATCACTGATACTGTGTCAATATTTGAACACCAGCTGCTTATACGGAGCTGTAGGTCAACACTGCTCAGTTTGTCACTAACATTAACCAGATATGTCCGCACTGTGGCTGAATTCATAACATTTATTAGTTTCCGTCACATAAACCTGTTGTTATTCAGTCTGTAGCTAACAGTTAACCGTTAGCGTTAGCATACGTCATGTTAGCGGTTAAGCTAACGACAGGTTTGAGTAAATCAGTAGCGAACTGTTGAAGCCAAAACGCTGCTGTTTGTCGCGATCAAGTGATTTGATTAACTCAAGAGCCACTTTAACTGATAAAAACACCAAGATATACCCATGGACAACCAGTGACAAACAAATTTAAAGACTATTCACCGGTGTGGTTGCCATTTTATACTGTTACGAGCAGATTAGCTCAAAGTTTCTCAGATGAGTCCACAAAAATACATCAAATCTGGATTCAAACTGCGAATAATTCATTATAAACGTACTGAGAATTAATCCACATCCAGCAAGTTATGCATGTTACACTTTAAATGTAAAAAGTCGTGTTTGAAAATTAAAATTGAGCTTCACAATCAACTAGATATGCACCAACTTTAAAAACCGAAACAAGTTTTATGAATGCATTATTAAAATGTGCGGAAATAAATGAACTCGAAATAAATAATACAATCAAAAATAAGCGAATTTTTTAAAAAAAATGAATAGTCAAGAATACGAATAAAATTGAATAAAATCATCAAGAGAGTGACCGCAATAATCAAGAGTGTGAATACAAATGAATAAACCTGTACAAGTATAGACGGAATATAGACGGAATTATTGTCTTTGATCATTTTTGATCAAAGACATAATAATCAAGAAAATTAACAAAATTAAAAACAGATAAAAAAGACAAAAAAGAGGCAAAATTTAATACTCAGTGAAATCAGTAAAAGTAATAATAATAAAACAGTTAGTAAAATGAACAAAATAAAGAATAATTAGCCAAATAAAGAAAACAAAACGTGATAAACCTTAAGAAGAAACAAAAAAAAAATCACAAAAGTAAACAAAAAAATCTAAAGCAATGGGATAATAAGCCAAATGTACAAAAATAACAGAATAACCACGAAAAATAACAATAATGTAAACAAAACGAAATAATCAAGACAATGAACAAAAACCGAATAAAGCAATCAATAAAGTGGATAGAAATAACAAATAGGCCAATCAATAGCCCACCGACTGTGGTCAGTTTCCTCTGTTAGAGAAAGGCAGGTTTAAAAAAGTAAAACACATGTAACTAAATGTCGATTTTATAACAGAAACAAACCGGTGTTCGACAACTAGCATCAGACCTGCCTGAACCGGCTAATTCCTATTTAAGTGGTTGTGGCTATTTGGGTTCAACCTAATTTTTATGATAATTTTGCCTTTTAAGATTTAACTTAGCATGTCAAAGAAAAAAACCACAAACTGAGCCCTTGTGTTGTGTGTGTGTGTGCTGTTTGTTTCCTTCCAGAGGTGTGTTGTGTGGCTTTGGTCGGTACCTGCAGAGGTCCTGGTACCACACACTGCCGTCCCCCTCTGCTCCGGACCGGGCCGATAAACATCCCAAACAGACGGCGAACCACAGGAC
Organism: Pseudamia nigra; assembly: GCA_029823295.1. Classification (NCBI taxonomy): domain Eukaryota; kingdom Metazoa; phylum Chordata; class Actinopteri; order Kurtiformes; family Apogonidae; genus Pseudamia; species Pseudamia nigra. Next base: position 11,598 of record JAQQAE010010144.1, read on the forward strand.
CAGCTCCACAGCCGAACCACGGACACGTACACACCGAAATAACATGTTTAGTCTGGGGATATGGACCGCGGAGCCGAACTACGACGACATGATACAGCAGACGCTCCGTTCTGAAGCAAATCAGTAGGAAGTGACTGCGCCACATGACAGGACGTCACATGACACGCGTGCTACGGGGAGGCGTTCAGGGTCCACGGGAAAATAGACTACTCATGGTCTTGTGACGCATTTGTGTATTTGTGTATTTGTGTGTGTGTGTGTGTGTGTGTGCGTGTGTGTGTGTGTGTACATACACTCTCCATGAATCCACATGTAACATGTATTTATGGATTTTCTTCTTGAACGTAACACAAGATAAATCATAATTAATTAAAGGACAAAAAAGAGCAAAATAATCCATAAAATGAACAAAAAGTACGCTAAAAATGTACATTATTGAAAAAAGATCATAGAAATGAACAAGAATGGGGAAAAAATAATCAATAAAACTAACAACAATGAACAACATTTAAATAATTCAACAAAAGTGAACAAAATCCACATAATTAACAAAGATGAACAAAATATGCAACCAAACATCAGTGAACAAAACAGGACAAAACAATTAGGAATATTTTTAACAATTACATAAATAAACAAAACAATCCACAAAATGAGCAACAATTCACAAACGTGTGCATAAATTAACCAAATAAAATGAAAATAAAATAGTCCAAAACCAACAAAATTATCAAAAATTGACAAAATAATCCAGAAAATGAAGAATTAACAAAAAATAATGAAGCATATTAATAAAAATGTATATCACATAACAAAATAATGCACATCATTAACACAAACAGTGAATAATTTAAATAAAAATCCACATGAACAGAAAAAAATTCTAAAAAAAAATGAGCAACCATTGGTGGGTAGATCACACAGACACAATACTGAAATAAAACTACTCAAGTAGTGAGTCATTTGTGAGGTGTAATTAGTTTATTATAGCCCAATATTCCCTATTTTGCTTTTTTATATAGGCAGCAATCCCACTATTGTTGTCTTGAGTGTTTAATATTATTCCTCTTCTTCCATTTTCATATGTTTTTTTGTCATTTAACTATTCCTACATTTTTTGTCTGATTCAAAGCATTCAATCTTCACATTGTTCAGCTTATTCAGAACATCTCTCCTCTTGCTTTTTCATAATTTTAACCTTTGTAATTTTAAAATATTAAGCTTTTTTGAATGTTTTTTTCCTATAGGAAATGTATGGAGAACCCTTATGGAATGTGTGGTTACCATGGCAATGACTGTGCATTGCTACTTTGATTACTGCTCCACTGAATAGTTAATTTAACTGTTGCACTTTTCCAGCAAGTTGACTCAGCAATCCCATGCAATCTCTTCAGAGATTGCAAATTTTGTAGTTTATTATATTGCTAACTTTTTAAAATTTAGCTGACTTTATTTGGTTGATATTTTGTAATAACTGTACTTTCGGTATTGTTGTTAATATTTTGCTGATTGTTTTGCTTATTTGTTGCTTATTTTTCTACTGCATTCATATTTTGTTGATAATTTTGCACATTTTGTTCTCTTCCTAATATGAACCGTAATTTTTGCAAGTGTTTGCTTACTTTATTGATATTTTGTTGATGACATTGCCAGTTTTTAGTCATTCTTTTCATATTTGTTGGTTATGTTGCTGACCTTTGCTTATTTTGTTGATATTCTGGATGTGTAAAAATAAATAATACTTATTGAACTGTGGCCAAATGTAAGTAGAAGCACATTTCTTTCATTAGAAATGTAACTCAAAACACTCACAAAACACTAAACTCAAAACAACTACCCTAGTACATGTTTTTGGAAAAACAACTACATAAGTGCAGTAAAAAGGACGTGTAAATGAGTAGATGTACTTGCGTACTACCCACCTCTGTGAACATCTGACAAATAGAGGAATGTCTATCTTTACCTTTGAACTCGTTGGATTTTCTGAGAGTTAGTCCACACTCCACAGAGCTGAGAAAAAAAGACACACACACAGAGAAATGTCAGAGTTCACAAAACTACAACTAAATCCAAATACTGTGCTGTACTGTCTAGTGGTTTGATGTGAGATTACGCCATCTAGTGGCCATAGTAGAGAACTACAGACACAAACGGCATGTGGCAATCGAGAGGTTGCTTTTTACAACGCTGCTACTTTAATTAATTTGATCCAGGACAACATATGGACTATGTGTATATGCAGTGGTGTGGTGTTCCTCAATGTAAAATTGTGAAGACTTTCAAGATCCCACCATCTACAGTGTACAATATTATCATAAGATTCAGAGAATTGGGAGGAAGGTCAAAGGTCAAAACTCAATGCTCATGACCTCGGAATTGTACTAGACACTTAACTCAAATGTAACCATCACATGAAGAAGATTTCAAAAACAGTAAAAAAAATGTTTTTTTTTGAATTGCTTTAAATTATTTAGTCAATACGTACCACACGTATATGAATTCTATGATTTTGTCCCATATATCATACTGTTTGACAGTGTGGGCACAAGCAGCTCCTTTTACTATAAAACAGATAGGTTCATTATACAATCAAACTCTAAAACTCTTCAATAAAAAGCCAATTAGGTGGCATCACTGTCATAT
>JAQQAE010010145.1:0-14240 GCA_029823295.1 Pseudamia nigra
ACATGTTTCAACCGCGCCGAAGTCCGGGGCCAGAGCGCGGCTCGAATGCACTCACATTACTAAAATGATCCGCGCTACAGGTGTGAAACGCGCCCAGGCGCGGAACGAACTGCCAGTGTGAGTACACCCTTAATTTCCTTAATTATTTTGTCAGTTTTTGTTCACCTGTTTGTCATCTTGTTTTAATAATCACGTTGATTGAATGATTTTCATCATTTGATTCATTTAATGGGTTTATTGCTTATTTGTTTCCTTTATTTAAATGCAAAGCCAGTGTATGCTGTCAGCGCCTCCAAACAAAATTAAAAAAACAAAGTCAGCCTCAGCAGGTTAAAGGGTCATTTTGACAGACTTCAAGTTACTTTCACAAAAATAGTTCTGTGAGCAGAGCATGAGTCAGAGTCTGTTCAGAGGCTGCTATCACACCATGGCAGCCAGGATTAAGTGGATCCAGGACTGAGGGAGTGAACCTCCACCTACAGACCGAGCTGACACCACACCAACTAAGGAGTTAACCTCTACCACGCTGCACACGCTGCCTTCAAAACCCTCTCATTCAGTCACACACACTAAGAAAGGACAGGTTCAACCATTTGACTCTCTGTGTGACTTTGAGCCCACTTTAAGGGCTCTTGCCTGAGTAGATGCAGAGGTAGCGCGGTCACTCCAAGGGAACTTTAATGGCAAAGTTTTCATTCTTTAGAGTTGTCGTTGAATTGCAGGAGAGATCCGGCTTCACCTCTGTTTTCTCCTGAAATAGTGTGGAAGCCTTTTTGAACGCAAGCTGGGGGGCTTACGGTACACTCACACTTCTTAGTGTGAACTGTCTGCTACATTTAACAAGGTACAACTTCTCACCTCTGGAGTGTAGCAGTGCCAAGGTGTAAAATTACTTATTTTCGTTTAATTCAGAAAGTATTGCTTCTTTCTACAATTAGTGGTTTGAACCACAAGTTGTGAAAATTTTTGGAGGCTGACAGTGAAGTTTTGAGGTAACAGAGTTTCACTTCATTCCTCCTGCTGGATGTTTTCACATTTTATTACTTTTGAAACTAAATCAATGTCCATATAATTTGACCTCTGTTAAGAATTTACAGAAAAACAAGTCTCCAATGTCAAAGTGACAACTAATTTATTAACTAATTATTGATAAAAAATATATACTGGAAAATAGGTGACCCCTTTCCCCCCAGGCCCTCCTGAGGCACTTTTAGGACTTTTCAATTGCATTTTTTGCTCTCATTATTGCAGTTTTTGTGCTAAGATTAAGACATCTGACAAATATATTAATTTTTTAATGAATTTTGGAATTTCAGCATAAGCACTGAAAATAAAGACAGAATAAAATTCACCTTTATTCTCCTGAAGATCTTTAGGTCCCACTATCATTAAAACCATTTATTTTCATCCTACTGCCACTGCAGACATTACAGAAATAGAAATAGAAAATCCTATTCACATGCACAAAAAACACATTTCTCCATGTTTGCAGAGAGGCATTGTGGGAGATAATTACCTTATTTGAAATGGTAGGGTGTAACAGTGTCTGTAGGGCATTTTGGGTTTGTTCTATGGATGCCAGAGTCTGGTGTGTATGTGTGTCTGTGTGAGTATGTAGCTGGAGCCACCAGGAGCCAATCACTTGAAGCAAAAAAGAAACTTGTAATAACCACTTTTATGCCGGTGCTGGAGTTTGACATGGTCTATATACATGCTCCTTCACAGTGTTTACACACCCTGCAACCCTCCAGACTAACTTTTGGACCTAGGAGCACATGCTCTCCCAACCTGAAAAAGCTGGACGCGCAGGCCAAATCTGTGGTCACACAAAGTACCACGAAGCTTTTCTGAATATTTTTTATAAAAAGTATTAGGTAAACAACTGAACACAAAAAGGGGGGTTTATTGGCTTCTCAAACCCTTGTTTCTATGGTGTCCAGTAGAGTCACCTGATCTGCAGCCAGGTCAATATTCACAGCATTTCTATGCTGACTGAACAAACTTCACAATCTAACTCATCCGATCTGAAAGCCAACTGTACTACTATACAGTACAGATCCTGCCTTGCTGGCTTTGACAGAAACATATTACCTAACCGAAAGAAATATGTTCCTTGCATAAAAACATCAATTACACAACTGCTAGCATTATTGATTTAATATTAAAAATTAATTGATTTTAAGAATGTATGACAGAGGACATGCATGAACATGTGAACCACATCATGACCTTACTCTTTACCTCCTTTACTAAAAGCTATTACATATTGAATAGAGACATATCTTCAACATCCACATGACCCACCAGCATGTTGACACGATGACCCTCCTTCAGAATGCACACATTAATGATGGACCAGAATGCATTTTTAAGATTTGATACGACATTGATTACTTTTTTGGAAAATTGAATTGATGTCGATACTGATAATTTATTATTAGTGATTTTTTCAAATCAAAATATTATTGCCAAAGACAATAATATGACCATTTAACAGCCTTAATGTTGCAAAAATGATATTTACCGTATTTTCTGGACTATACTTCTCACGTTTTTTCATAGTTTGGCTAGGGATGTGACATATAAACAGGAGCGACTTATATATTAAAATATTTCAGGTGTTCATTATTTCCACACTGACAGCCACGAGAGGGCTTAGGCTTATGTACCTGCATCTGCCGCACCTGTATCACCGACAATTTAAAATGTAAACATTACCGGTATCAACCATACATGCCATCATCCCTGGAGGCTTAACCAAAGTACTCCAGCCACTCGGTGAACCAGAACTTTAAGGCAGCTTTGCGTCACCTGTGGGAGCAGTGGATGATGGATGGAGAGCACAGCTTCACAGTGACCAGGAGGATGCGCCATGCAACTTTCCTGCAAGTCATCAGATGGATCGACAAGGCATGGACTTGAGTGACAAACGAAACCTTCCTGACAGGATTCAGAAAGGCCGGAATAATTGGAAATGGAACTGATGCTGAGTCTGACGGCAGAGGACGAAGCGATGTGTCATCTACCTCCGGAGTTGTTCAGAAGCTACACCAAGGATGAAGAATTTCAAGGATTTAGCGATTAGGAGTGAGACTGTGGGTTTGATGAACTTGTTATATTATGTTCTTTATGCTATAGTTATGTGAATAATTGTTCATATATTATGTTAACATACGAGACACCTATTCAGCCTGTTGTTCTCTATTCTATTACTACTATAACTTGCCTTTCAAGATGAAATGTCTGTTCTTGACATTTTTGACAGATTTTGTAAAATAAATTTCCCCCAAAAAATGCAACCTATAGTCCAGTGCGACTTATACACGTTTTTTTTTTTTAATTCATTATGCATTTTTTGGCTTCTGCAACTTAAACTCAGGAGCGACATACAGTATGGTCCGGAAAATACAGTAAAATATATTTTAAAATTTTAAAAATAGTTTTAATTAACACAATATACTTTTTTTTTCTGAGATAGAAATATCAGCTTCAGTCATTTATTTTCATAGTATGAAAAGCATTTTGAATTCTCTCTGAAGAATCACGACTACTGTTAAAATGACACTGTGATCATTACATTTGTGTAATTAGGGACAGACAGACACGTTACTGATACCTGGATACACTGTGTTGGACATGCGTCTCAGGATGTGTCTTCAGGTGTTTGAATGATTAATCGTCATGCTGCTGTGTCGAACTTTCTTCTCACACAAACAACCCTGTGCCTTAGTTTTTCATCTGGTTTACATATAAGTCCATACCATGCTCCTCTTTCTGACGCACATTGCTACATTTTCTCAGCTCAACAACATTTAGATGTGGTAACTTGCTGAGCAGGTGCTAGCAGGCTACAAACAAACAAAGCTAACTGGCATCTACCGCTCCTCCTGTCATGTGACGTGTCTGGACCAATATGCTGTCGGGCGGGGGGTGTTTAGTATGAAAACCATAGACTGTATATATTATTGACATATTAAGTGACTGTGACATCTCCCATTGATTTCTTGAGGGCCGTTTTGAGGCCAATCGACTTGTCACTTCCTGGATGGCATCTTGGAGCCAAAAACAGGATGCGACCATATTTGGACGAACGGGCTTACTAAGCAGGGGCTCATGGGAGAGCTAACATTAGCCGCTATCTTACTGATGCAGTAAAACTTCACCACGTAGTGTCTAACAAAGTGATATCACAGTGTTGTTAGTATAAATACGTACTTACCCACAGCTGCAGTCGAGTGTATGTCATATTGAATAAATAGAAGATATGAAGCTCTGAATTGGTCCAACTTTGCTATAGTGAGCTGCTCCTATAGCAACATGTCAATCAAACCCCAGCACAGCCGTCATTTGTCAGATTATTTGCCGCAATATCTTAACAAAGCAAAAAGTTAAAGAGGGACCATCACATTACTTATTAGAGGGTCCAAATAAAACGTTTGAGACCATGATGACCCATGAAAAAAATGTATTCACTTAGTATTTTCAGATAGAATCACATGTGTCTCTATGGGAAAAAAAGCTTCTTGGAGCCAGACAATTAATTCCCCAGCGGCCAAGCAGTGGGTTTACAACGTAAAGTTACTTCTGCATTGGTCTCATTGAACAGCCCCGGTCGTTGCCCCTCGATGAAAACACAGAAGTAAATTAAGGGGCCGTGCACTCCGGAGTTTTATCACAAACTTCAGTGCGTTCAGCCACCATTGTTTGTTGAATTCTCGAGTTGGATGGTCTAACATTTCAACATGGAGACTCAAACACTAGTATGTCCTTATTTACAAAACGATCCGTGGTCTCTCTGCTGGCTACTTACAGGCTTGCATTCATCAAAAATCCTCAGACAGGTATGCCCTTCGCTCACAGGATCGTTTCCTGCTTTCTGTCCCCAGTGTACGGACCAATTTGGATGAAACAGGTTTCCAGTTTGAAGCCCCATTCACCTGCAATGACTTGGTCTGAGTTAAATCTCACTTTAAGTCAATTTTAAGTGACTGGGAGGAAAATAAATCAAGGTGCAGGTGCTTCAGATCACTGTTGTCAACGTAGATTTGTAGGTTTTATGTCATTTTGTCTTCTTATTGTTGTATATAGTTTTGTATGCCTGATCTTATTTAATGTGCTGTCTTGCCAAGGACAAAATCTCAGTGAGTTTCTCTTTTTGGTTAAACAAAGGTTAAAAAAAAAAACACTGACAATTACAAGGTTAAAATTATGAGAATGAATTCACATTTACTATACATGATGAGGAATGGGGATACCAACCCAAAAAAACCAAAACATTTTTTTCCATGTTTCATATTCTTAGATGTGATTCAGTGACCTAAAAGGGCCTCAAGAAGAAAAGTGGGATTTTTTTAAAGGAGGGCATGAGGGTTAAACGTGACTGACCCAATGAAGCAAGGGAATTTGCAAAGCACTCTGGGACATCGATGCAGTGTCTTTGTCAGGAGAATTGTTGACAAACATAGAAAGACAAAACAAAGAAAGAAAACAAACAGAATGAACCACGACAAGTTAAAAGTTGACATCTACTATCAAGAGAAATGAACCAAGGAGGCAAAAGAGCAGTATACTGTATTCAGAAAATATGTACAGTTTCAGGAATTGATCCTTATGATCACAGAGTGGAGCACAGATACTAACGCTTATGAAGTGTACATTTACTCCTTTACATGTACGGTACTTGAGTAGCTTTTTCAAAAAACTGTATTTATATGAGTAGTTGTTTGGTAGAATATATTGTGCTTTTATCCAGTTACATTTGGCCACAGCTCAGTGAACAGGAATAAAATGGGATGTAATTTAAACAATAAATTAAAATTTAAAAATGAGCAAAAATATTCATGTAAGTTATTAAAATGAATAAACTAAGCAACAAAATGAGCACACATTTACATAAACAAAAATTATCAAAAATTAATGAAATCAGCAACAAAATGAGCAAAATGATAAAAAGGAACAAAATAGTCAAGTAAATTATAAAATTAAATTAATAAGCATGAATGAACAAAAAACTGAGAAACTGAATGAAAATAAACAACATAAACAACAAAACTGATCAAAAACAATTATGGAAATGAACAAAAAATGATCAAAATATCTTTTTGAACGTAATCCATGAGGCTGTAATGGATTCCATGTTATGAAGTTATCCACTGCTTCAGTAGTTTTTTTTTTTTATGAGGGACTCTCACTTTCACTCAAGTAATTATGTTGATGAGTACTTCTACTTCTACTTGAGTCACAATAATTACAAAGTAAACTAACCAAATTTCTGTTTCTCCTCTCCCCAACAGTCAGGACCGTTGTTTCATCCTCCTCAGGGGTCAAACATGCAACTTTCACAATGATGAGCCAAAAAATAATTTCTATCAAACATACAAAGTCATCCTGTCTTGTACCGGATTCCGTTCAACAAAAAGACACTTTGTCAGCGATGTTTCCAGCCGGTGTAGAGCCATGTGACACCCCTGACTGAGAGACAGACAGACAGACAGACCGAGGTGGTGCAAGGCGAGGGTGGGGTGTGCGGGCTGCTTCAGCACATTAACGGCATGCCATTCCTTCCTTGGCTGCCACAAATCTCTCCCATCGCCTCTGAAAGTCAGGCTTCGCTGGCTTCTGGCAGACCTGCAGGCAGCACCGGGCCGGCACATGAGCTTTTATCAGCCTCGGCCCAGATGGCACTGCGGCGGTGGAGTCCTGACACCTCCGCTGATGAGAGGGAAGGAGGGCAGCCGAGGAAAACGTACAGGGAGGGAGGAGTGGAGTGTGTGTTAGAAGCATGTGTGCAGGATGGAGGACACAAAGAGCATAAGAAGAAAGAAACGTGTGAAGTCAAGGTGGGACAAGTACCACCTTCGGAAGGAAAATATTGCCCGAAATGGATTCTTCCTCTTTTAAACACGATGCAAAAGAGAAATTTCAAGAAAGTAAAAAAGCCTGTCCTTTTTCTCAAGAGAAAAATCTTGTCATGCATGTTGTTCATTATAGAAATAATATCTAGGTTTTTAGAGAAAGCTAATGTTACACTCTAACAATGTCAAATGTGTTTGCATTTTAACCCTGCAGAGAAACCAGAATATTTTTTTTTTTTTTGCAGAGTGAGACCACTTGACAAATGTCTCAGTTTAAGAGTGTAGACTCTATTATATTTGACATTTATCTGTGTGTTTGATTTTTGTGGTTACATTGATGCTTAGCTCCAGGTGTATTCATTAATTACCCTGAGAATAGTGAGAGGCATTTATTTCTTAACTTTTACTATGGAGATTAATGTTTTGCCAGTGTTTGTCTGTCTAGCTAGTAGCAGTCTAGTTACTGTATTTTGGAGAAAACATCCTAATTTATGTTTAATTCCTGATGAGAATGACTACAGATAATTACACAGTGGTCATTGTGGGTCAAAGGTTCTTTTGCTATATACTGTATATTTAAAACAATTACTGCTTTCTTGATCTATAGATGTCTTTTTTTTCTGTACACCATGCTTCACTCATATGGTTTATATAGTATGTAGGTCTTTAAACTACAGCTCTAAAGGACTACATTTCCTGGACAAAGGAACTTCTACCACAATGCTGTGTTCTGCACAGTGCTGATTGGATGGTGATTGTTCTTTGTAGCTTGTCCACTTCATCAGGTACAACTTCATAGTGTGGGCTGAACCTCTTATCTATCACAAGATGGTACACTGTGGTCATAGAGGGATCAACATGGCCAGAGGAAATACTCATGTGGGCTGTGATATTTAAACAATTCAGAGTTAGGTTTTAAAATGTGCTGCCACTGGCAGCCTGAAAAGTTGATACGCGGTAGGATGGATCCATGCTTTCATGTTGTTTATGTCAATCATTGCTATCATGTCCAAATGCCACCGTGGAAATCCAGACTCACTAGAGAAAGCAACATTTTTCCATCCGTCTATTGACCATTTTTACCTAGTCCATTTGAATTGAAGCCTTCATTTCCTGTTCTTAACTGACAGGAGTGTCACCAAATGCTTCAAGGGTTGGCATTTACATGCACAGATGCTCTTCTGCATTACTCAGTTGTAACTAGTGGTCATTTGAGTGACTGTTGCCCTTCCATCAGCTCAAACCAGTCTGACCATTCTCCTCTGGTCTCAGGCACCAACAAGGTCATTTCATCCAGAGAACTGTTGCTCACTGTATATTTTCTTTTTTACAGACATCTCTGTAAACCCTAGAGATGTTTGTGTGTGAAAATCCCAGTAGATCTGCAGTTTGTGAAATACTCAGACCAGCCCATCTGGCACCAACAACCATGCTGTGTTCAAAGTCGTGAAAATCACCTTACTTCCCCATTCTCATGCTTGGTTTAAACTTCATCAAAAGAAACCTTTTTCTTCATCAAGTCAAAGATTAAGGTCTGGTTTGTTACTTCCTTAATTCAGGTACAGTATTTGTTACTTTGACTTTCGATTCAACAGTTAACTATTTTCTGCTAAAGTCAAAAAGAGTTAAAGGCAAAGTATCTAAAATGTCTCCTGTTTGTGCTTGCAAAGAGCTCCTTTCGAACTCAACAACTCCTCTCCACATCTGAGAGAAAGGGGAGCAGTGGCAGAGTGAGAAAAGAGCTGTGATGCCGAAAAAAAAAAGCTGTGAGATAGATGAACAATAGGCAATTTTCTGGTGTTTTTCAAAGAATTTACACTAACGCCACACCAACTCATATCACACCAATGTAAAATCCTGTGCAAATGTTTTATCATTCCCCGCTGTGATTTCGACTTCAGTTGCTTTTTATTTTGCTTTGCCCCCACAGCCTGCCTGATGTCATTATTGGCTGCAGATATAAACACACTGATCTTTGCAGAGACATCCTTTGCATAGGAACCAGTGAAAAATAAGAGCAAAGAAAAAAAAAGTCTAGGCCAATGGGACGGTCTGCACAGCTAAATCACCATCACGCACTGACAGAGGGACAGAAGTGAACACGGAGACAATCTATGAGTCTTTCTTTTAATGGCAATATATGATAATTGCTATTGGCTTTCATACTTTTTATTGTTGTTTTAATATTGCCTCTTAAAGCTAAAGCATCTACACTTGCTCTGTTAGCAAACAGTATTATTCAAACTCAGCCCCCTCCCCTTCACTCTGCACCTACAATTCAACGCAAATGCTCAAAAACTACTTTTTTTCAATTGAGGAACATTTCAGTTGTAACAAGCTCAGCTCTGGAGTTAATTGTTCACGCTTTTGGTTCCTCTCAATTAGATTACTGCAACTCCCGTTTTATGTGTTTCAACAGGGGCTCTTTAAACCGGCTGCAGATCGTCCAGAATGCTGCTGCTTGGCTTTTAACAGGAGCAAAGAGGATCACTTTACACCAACTTTATCTTCTTTACACTGGAAACCAGTCAAACTTCGCATTGATTTTAAATCTTTAGTTTTAACTTTTAGAACACCACATAGACAAGCCCAAAAATACATTTGTGATCTTTTAACCCCATACTCTTCAGGTTGGTCACTCTGGTTTTTGGTTCAAAATCATCTGTTTAAGAAACAGCTGAAGACACTGTTATTTATACAAGCTGTTAGTTGACTGGGAGGCTTAGTTCTGTTATTTTAATGGTATATTTTATGTTATTTTAAGGTGATATACTTTAATGGTTTATATTGGCCTCTTTTGTCTGCTGTACTACACTTCGTGATTTTGTCTGTGCAAGTAAATAACTAAGTAATGTTTACTTAAGGGGGTTAATAATTAAGAGAACATTAGAACATATTATGGGAAGTTGTTGCAATGCAAAATGCTAGAAAATAGACTGTGATTTTTCTGGTGCTGTTCAATATGTTCAGGCTCTATAGCCACATAAACTCACCCACACCACCACAAAACAACACGTAAGTACAACGCAAACAGATCACTTCCATGTTTGTCATATGAATGCCAGTTCAAGTGGGTGCCACCCAGATGAGCTGTACTATTGGCTGAAGATGCAAACTCATTACTCTTTGCTGATAGTACCTGTACAGAGAAAACTCAGACCAAAACAAACAGAAAGTCCCGGCAGAGGGAGGGTTTGTGCAGGTAAATCCACCAGCACATACTGTACTGAGCAAGGAACAGAAGTGATGACCAACTAAGCAGTTGAAAGTGTTTATTAATGCATGACTATATGTTGGTTTTAGGTGATTTTGGGGGAAAAGACTACATATACTTCGGCTTTAAAACAAATCTCTTTGGGCAAACTCTCTATACCACGCATTCCATCAGGTTAAGTTTGATTTCCCTCTCCCCAGCAACCTTCAGCTCCTCTGGAGGGACCCCCAGGTGTTACCAGTCCAGCCGAGAGACAAGGAGGGCCTCCTGCAAGTTGGAGCTAGTTTTGGCAACTGGAGATTGGACCAGTCAGACCCCTACCTTCAGCTGCCACTCAAACCACACATCAGCGGACTGTTTTGACCCTTCCTGCAGGTGGTGAGCCTACAGGAAGGTGGAGCCATGTTCCTTTTCAGGTTGTACCCAACCAGAAACCATGACTAAAGGTCTGGCCACAAAGCGCCCGCTAGCGAGCCCCTACCCCAGTCCTGGCTCCTGAGTTTCTTCTTCATCATTAGGGTCTTCTTAATCGCTCTTAGTCTGACCTGTCTCTTAAGACCAATTTGCATTGGGAGACCCTACCAGGGGTGAATTGCCCCCAACAACATAGAGTAGCTGCTAGGATCACTCAGGCATGCAAACCCCTCCACCATGATAAGGTGGTGATTCAAGGAGGGGTGTTTTTGTTTCAAGGCATGCCATAGAAGAAAATGAAACTTCCTTGACTACATTTAATGACTGCTTCTTGGGTCATAGTGAAAATTGCATAAAAACAGACATTTCCCCAGTGTGGGAGTGAATTCCAGATTAATGAATAAAAACTAACAATGTAGGCTGACCCTATTGTGCTGCTGCTCAAATACATAAACATTTACAGCACCATAAACTATATATGTGATGAGTCACACCACTGGCATTCCCTGTAAGCAATGCAGCACAATTCCTTCTGAGTGATAAACTGAGTTCAAAAAGGTAACAGACTCTCCCAATTTCATTCTGCTGGTTTTCCTTGCCGTTCCACTTTGCAATTGTTTAGATCAATTTTGCAGTGGATAATTTCTGCTGCGCTGCTTGCTATCCTGCCATGAAATTGGCACTAAGGTTGCCTTCAGTTTGCAGGAGAGAGAAGGAGGAGGAGTAGGAGATGAATGAAAGAGAGCGAGATAGATGGAGATAGAGCCCCACAGGCACCGAGCTGTTTTTAAACCAGGAATAATCAGCTGCATCACACAAATGGAGAAAAGAGGGTAAAAAAGAACAAGGTAGAAGAGAGTCAAAGGCCCGAGGTGCTCTTCACACACAAATACATTGGTTGATTACTGGTGATTCAAAGATGTCACAGCCTGTGATAAGAGAACTGTCAGAAAGCATGGACATCACACACCAAGGACGGAAGCTAAACCCTGTGGCGGCTGTACTGTTGAAAGATGCCATAAAGAAATGTTCATATTGGTTGATGTTGATAATTGTCATGATAAATATAAAAATAAGGATTTCATTCAAGTGTAGAGGTGTTAAGTTATTATTTTTTTATTATTTATCCTTTATTTAACCAGGTTGGTCTGACTGAGGTCAAAGATCTCTTTTACAATGGAGACCTGGCCAAGAGGGCAGCAGCATAGTTACATTAAAACCACTACAGATTAGATTAACAACATTAAAACTAGCTCACAAAAAACACTTTAAAAAGTAAATGAATGTAAAATACGTAAATGAGGAAAAAACAAAAAAAGGATGAAAAGGTAAAAGACAAAAGTGATGGAAAAGATGAAAAAAAAGAAGCAAAAGACACAATGTATGAACATCACATGAAAGATAAAAATGAAGTAAAGACGTAAAAAGGCAAGATCCAGCTCCACTGTTTATTGTACAATGCATTCAGTGATATTCAGCAGGAAAACAAAGCACTCATCACCTCATAATGACAACACAGGACATGGAACACAGGTATGTCAGCTCATGACTGTGTCTTAATGCCTGTTCCATTTGGCTGCTTCTAAATTGAAAAAAAGGAGGGTCTATGAGTCACAAAAAGCAGCACATTTACCTACTGAGAATTATTTTGCAGACACCATGAGTGTAGCAATCAGGTCAAAAAATACCTGTGGGTGACAGTGGTCCACTATAGTGTGTTGCAGAGACAGTGAAAGTCTCAAATAGACACATACTGTTTATGTGGTGTGGGAATAACTTTAATTTATATGGCTTATGAGGTATGGCTGCTAAATAATAAGACTGTGCTTATGAGGATAAAAATGTGCTGTTCATGTTATATATTAAAGGTTGGGTATTCACACACAACTGTTGGAAGTGACGTCTTTAGTTCACTGCTCGCTACTGATTGAAGTGGATGTGTTTTCAATAAGGAATCAGAAATGAAACTGGAGCAACACATTAACTTCAAATTTTTGGTGAAATTGAACAAAACAGCGAAAACATAGAACAAAAGATTCAGTGAACGTTCCAGATGCCCATGCGCATCAAAAACCTTTCATCAAGACGACATGCCAGCTCACATTGCGCTCTCAGTAAAGCAGTTTCTGTTCCCTTCCAAAAATGACAGTGCTCAATCTCCATCCTATTCCAACTAGCACCATGTGACTTTTTCCTTTGTCCTTAGATCAAATCTGTGTCAAATAAACACGTTTAGAGTCTGTGTCAGAAGTTCGGAAAAGAACGACAGAGGTTCTGAGACAACTGTCTTAAAAAGACCTACTGAACTTCTTGGATCAGTGGAAGACCTGAATGCAGCAGTGTGTTGATTTGGAAGGATAGTAGGTACTGAAACATGTTTATGTTCATTAAAATTACATACCAGCATTAGTCTCAGATTTTAATATCCCTACTTCATATATGTGTCTGTAAAGGGGTGCTGGAAAAATAACACGTGTTGACTTTTCAACAGTTTTCTGATGCCTTCTTTGTAACTCTGATTTCACTGGGAGGTTTGGTAGCCATGCATTAATCAGAAAACACTCTGATTGGGTGAACTACAGGTCATTCCTAAGGTGACTGAGGATCAGATCCTTACACCGAGCTGTTCTAAACTCAAAATGATGCACTTTTCATGGACACTTTTCAGAAAAAATAATTGTCAGGAATATTACTAGTTACTCAAGGGGTGGACATCATTATAGCTTAAATATGATTTGTTGGAACTTATGATGATTTAAAATTTAGAAATTTACTGGCTCAGAGGCATTGATGCAAGATTGGGTGACTGAATTGGGTAATTCCATTCAGGACAGAACAGACAAATATATGTCAAAATTAAGGTAGATACTTTATATCCACACCAATGTAATGGTGCATTCCAGGTACATCGGAACTTGGAGATCAGAACTGGGAGTGACAAACTTTGAGCTGATCGCATTTCAACTGCAAACTCGAAAAAAACATGGATGCACACTGGAAAGCCAGCTCATTCCGAGTATAGACACCTTCCAAACACATGGGCATTCTATGCCATAACATCTGCATGTGACATTTTACACATACAAACAGTGTTGGAGAAAATGAACGATATTATCGGCGTGACTGAGGCAATATGCAACAAATCCACCAGAAATTAGTGGTCACTCAGTTGTCTCTAGTGGCAGCCATACTGAATTGTAAATTTGGGGTTGATGGGGTTGTTCTGAGTTTCTGAGTGGCAATTCTGACTTGAGGGGATGTTCCAGTTTAACTTTCTGACTGGAAACTCAAAAATTCTGACTTCCGAGTACAGCTGGAATGTACCATAAAGGCCAAGTGGAAGTACAGTACATCTTTTTTAAAATTTTGCTTGTTGTTTTTGGTTTGCTTCTCCAGATATAAGACAAAACTGCCACAGCTTACAGATGCTAGATACAGTTATGAAGGTTTCGGTGCTTTTAATTGACATGGCCTTGCTTCAAGGTTTTTTTTTTTTTGTTTTTTCTTCAACCATGAGAATTAGGTAATGGTAATTAAAGCAGCCTCTCTTTGTTTGGGTAGGAGTTTAGGAATATGCTTTGAAATATATACAGTGGATATAAACCTGAATCTGATCGAACATCGGTGGGGTGATCTGGAGAGGGCTGTGCACAGGAGATGCCCTCACAATCTGTCAGACTCGGAATGGTTTTGCAAAGAAGAGTGGGAAAATATTGCCACATCAAGATGTGCCACGCTGATAGACTCCTACCCAAAAA
>JAQQAE010010146.1:0-14238 GCA_029823295.1 Pseudamia nigra
ACCCTGGTTTAAGTCATTGTCCAGATGTTGCATTCACTGACCTTTATCTCCCTTTGTTGTTTGTACATATCCGGTGGGGCATCTTGGACTCTCCTGGAAATTTTGATGGTTCTGGTGATGTTTATAATAATAAATAATAATGAAAATTAGTGCTAATTTTTTGGTCATTTTTGTTAAATTTTGCTCATTTTCTTGATTATTTTGACTATTTTGTTCATTTTTTTTTGTTCATGCTGTCTGTTTTTTTTTTTTACCGGTATTATTTGTTTTCCTTGATTATTCTGGATGATTAATCCTTTAATGTATTAGTTTTTATTCACTTGTATTTGGTTGGCTTTTTTTATTCATTTTGATTTACATGAACAAATCATGCAAATGCAACTCTTTTGTACGAATGAAAGTCTTCTTGGACAAGGCATATTGTATCACCTTTACATTTAAAACGCATAAAAAATACTAGCATATTGGGATTTATTTAGCCTAGAGCAGGGTTTTATTGCATTATTTTGCTCATTTTTGCTCATTCACTCACTAAATTTGTCAATTTTTGTGGTTATGCGGCACACTTTTTGTTTATTTTTTAGATTATTTTGTCAATTTTGTTCTTATTTATTCTTCAAATTATATTAAAATGAACAAAACAAGTTAAATATTCATTCTTATACATCTTCCCTTTTATATTTCAAGGGGAAAATGCATACAAATGTTATGGGTGGACTTAATTACAGTAAAAATGAATTTGTGTCACATTCTTGCTCATTTTTGTTCATTTTTCCATATTCTGCGTACTGTCTTGATTATTGTGTCACTTTTTTGTTCATCTTTCAGATGACTTGGATAATATGGTGCTTATTTGTCATTTACTGCATTAAATTAACATAAACAAAGTCAAATATTCATTCATCATCTTATTATCTTTTATATTTCATGGGTAAAATACAGACCATAAAAATGTTCTCTTTTAGCCTTAATTTGTTTATTTCTTCAATTATGTTGTCAAATTTTGAGCATTTTTCAGATTGTTTTGTTGATTTTGTTTTGTCGTACACATTAAATTAAAACGAACGATCTTAGTAAAATGTATAAAAGTGTTACAGGTATTCATTTACGCCAAAATGATTTTTTTGTCTAGTTTGTACTCGTTTTTGTTCATTTGGATGCTTAATTTGATGATTTGCTTATTTATTTCACTATTTATTATCAGAAACTTGCTTAATATGATTGTTACGGATGGAGGGCCCTGGCTAGTCTAGAGTCTTTAGTTCATTGTTTAACATTTATTTTAGTTGTTTATCTTAAATTTCAAAGTGTTCTGCAAAACAGCTACTCTCAGAAGTACAGTACATGTTAAAAAAAACTACTTAAGTGCATTTAAAGGAGTAAATGTACTTGCGTACTAACTACCACTGATAGTAATGATGTAATTCTGGTTTGAGTCTGTACCAGAATAGCAGGGCCGGGTGAAATCTAAAGATTATGAAGCTTTCTTTCCACGTAGAATCATGATAAACAATCTGAATCACAGGTTCCTTAGTTCGAGTGGGTACGTTTTAACCAAATACAACATGTTCCCCTCAGTTTTCTTATTTCTGAGGTTCTGTTACATATTATGAACTGATGTTATTACAATACTTAGTCAATATATTCGCGTGCATTCATTTTTGATTAAGTTAAATTTGTCAATGACGACTGAAGTGCAGTTTGAATATTATATTTTTGTTGAAGACTAGGGCTGGAGTAAAAATTGATTATGATAATTATCATAATCTAATTTTTAGGGCTGTCAAAATTAACGCGTTAATCCGGATTAATCCATTTGCATGATTAATAAGATTAACATTTTTAATGCAATTAACGCGTTAACGCGATTAACGCACAATAACTCATATATCAAGGAAAAAGTGATGAAATCTTATGTTACATTTGACCCACGTCACTGACGTCTTTAGTATTTACTGCTTCAAAGTCAATTTAAATGTGAAAGTATAAGTCTTTACACATTTTGAAACAAATTACATCAGTTACCGATGAAAACAATGAACCAAGTGTAAAAAAGCAAAAACATATCAGCAGAACATGACAGAGGTTCTGTTAAGTTCTACAAAGCAGCTGGAATTTACTTTATTTACACAAGTTTAAATTAGAAAAAAAATACATTTTAATGTAAAATAAGTAATTTTAGTCGAGTGTCTATATCACTTTCTATCATGAGTGTTTTTACTCCCACAAAATGAAAAACAACGAATGGGTATTAACTGTGATGAATCGAAATTAATTCACAGTGACCATGTGATTAATTGTTTGACAGCCCTACTAATTTTATATCACAATACATCATCTACACATTTATGCACAACCTGTCAGATGCTGAGATGAAATGAGTTTTAAATGGTTTTTCAGTTTTCACTGAGAACTAAAACAAACCCTTAAGAGAAGAATGATTATTGTATGAATTTTCTGCGTGGACTGACATTAATATGTCTGACGACGTGACAAGCAACAAGTCACATCGAACTGCGGCGGAGTCAAACTTAAACCTTTCAGAATGAATGTCCGGCTTGAGTCATCTGGTCACCTGGTTGAAAAACAAATGTTTATTTATAAGAGGGATTAGTTACAGCCCATAAACAATTTGCCTGCACCTCCCGTGTCAGTTTTTTCACTTATTACTGGAGGACAGTTGTGAAAACATTGATAGTGACAACAGAGGAACAGAAGCCTCAGCAGCTGACACCTCAGTCCTTAATGGAGATACAGTGTGAGGAGGAGGAGGAGCAGGAGGAGGAGGAGGAGGGTCGGTGTGTCTGCTGACTTGTCAGTGCCAGCCCAGCAGGCTCATCCTGGTCCTGATTAATGGAGCTGTCTGCTGGGCCTCACAGGGACGAACGGGGCTGTTTTCCCATCGACTGAGGCGCCGTTTATTTGCCCACAACAGATGGGCCCCCCGGGGCCCCTGGCTCGTTTGCACCTCCCCTGCCTTATGCGCTCAGCATTCTTCATCTTAATCAGTGAACAGGTTCCTGAGCACAGCCACCTCACCTACAGGTGACCTCCGAGACTCAAGCACCTTGTCAAAGTTTAGCAGATCCGGGAGACTCTTCAAGTCCACGCTTTTCGTTGAATATTATCCTCATAATGCAGGGGGAAAAAAATGCTCGGGTCTGTGATGAGCCTAAAATAGGATCCTTTTAGCTTAATGACGGTGCGTTCCAGTTGCACTCCAGTACTGCTTCCAGACAGGCACAGTTCTGGTTCTGGTTTTGTTCTGGTTCTTTGTTGTTGCAGCCTGGATTCACACCAGGTGAAACGGTTCCAGAGTGAGAGGATGTTACGCTGAGTTACTCAGGTGGAAGTGAACACAACACTGCTCGCCTTCACAACCAAGAATACGACACCCCGCTGATGTCATGAGTCACGAGGAAGAACCAAATTCCGTGCAAACCGGTTCAAAATTAGATTCAGGAGCTGGAACCATCACAGAGCCCTGTCGGTGTGAACATCCTGCCGTTGTTGAACGCCCCCTGAATTCAGAGTTCCAACTCATTTGGAAGTTGTCTCTGCTCTGACTGAGCCGGATTTCCGGCATGTTTCCATATTTTTCCGACTTCGCAGCTGGAACGTGAGCAGCTCAGAGTTTATGTCACTTCCAGTTCTAACCTCTGAGTCAAAATCAAAGAAAATGGAACGCACCATAAGTGTGAAACTGAAAGGCCCAATTTCAGTAAAATCTATTTATTTACATATAATGATAGTAGAGCCAGCATCCCTTTATCTTTTAGAAATACAATCAATACTCTGTGATCAGAAATTTACGAGTTACTTGCAGATTTACCCTCCACAGTGGACCATCCTCAGCAAATGCAACATAAAAAAAACAAACAAAATAACCACATAAATGAAACAATAAGCGAAATAATCCACAACGTGAACAGAAGCAAACAAAAGTGTCCTGAGCAATGAAGAAAATTAACCAAACTAAGCAAAGAGGGGACAAAATAATTAGCAAAATAAGCAACAATTTGAGCAAAGTGATCAAGAAACTGAGCAAAGCAATAAAGAAATTGGGAAAAATGATGGGAATTGTACAGCAAGTGTACAAAACAATCAAGAAAATGAATGAAAATTAGGAAAAATAACAAAATAACCTCCGAAATGAACAAAAATATGCCAAATAAGCCATAAAAGGAACAAAAATAACAACAACAAAATCTGTACAATATAATCCAGAAAATGAACCTAACTGAAGAAAAAAAGGAACAGAGCAATATCCAAAATGAACAAAAATGAGCAAAATAAGCAACAGCATATACAATATACACACACATATTAGATCTAATTACAAAACATGTTTTCAGAATGTAGTTTCTCAAGCGTGGATTTTTTTTGTCCCAGAGGATTTTTGAAGCCTCTCAACAGGAGCCAGATCAGATTTAAGACATTAGTGGAAATAATTAAGCCTCGTGTGTGTCTGTGTCATAGATTTTCATGCAATGCGTTTGGTTTGCCAGAATTGTCTTTTGTTTCTCCTTGAATCAAACCGCCCTCGTACATGTGAATCTAATCGCCAGGTTTTGCCAAATTCGACAAATGCGGCACCAGACTGAAACGCTCGTTGTCCCAGAAGCCTTTCATTCGCACGCCAGATTGTCAGTGTTTGTCTGAGATTCACGATAAATTCTACATCCGAAAAACTCCCCGTCAATTGTTACCACTGCACAAATGAAATCCTTTGTTTGAGCGTCAGATTTGCCGCCTCGCGTCGTCCTCGCGGTGACTTTGGACATTGTTTTCTCTTCCGGCCTAATGGCTGTTGTTCTTTTCACTATCAGGGAGAAGCAGGACGGGACGTTTCAGTTGCTGCTGATTCACCACAGATTAGGTTGCAGTGCCCAGGCGTGAGGTTGCCTGGTTTCCCTCTGACGCTGCATCCAGAGCTGCGAGCTGCGATGCGGTTGTTATCCACGCTACACGGAGTCGTACCGCCGTCGTGTACATGTGTCGACAATGATTCAACTTCCTTCCTGTGATAATGGTTTTTCATAGATGTTCTTAAACATTGACCTTATTCTGTTCGTTGTGATGTAACCGTGGGAAGGCCAGCGTGTGAAAAATGAAAGATAATAAAGACATTTATATTATAAAATCCCTAAAATGAACAAAACTGCTAAGCAGATGACCCCAGAAAGAGCCGTTAAATGAATTAAAAAGGTTAAAAAATGATCAATAATTCATTAAATGTACAAAAATGGACAAAATAATCCATAAAATGAAAAAAATGATCAAAAATAAACAGGGTACGGTGGAACCCCGGGTTACGAGTTTAATCCGTTCCGGCGTCACGGCCGTGAAGTGAAAAACTCGTGAGCTGGGACCGGTTTTCCCACAGGAATGCATGTAAAACCAATTAATCCGTTCCAAGACCCACGAAAACTGCCATATGCAGTATGTAAACACACCCGTACGTGCACATTTATTCATTAGTATTATTTGAAAGGGAAGTAATGTTAATTATCTGAAAAGGAATGCATGAAATTAGTTCTAAAAACCATGGCATTTTCTTCCAGAAGAGCCCTGCCTCGTCACCGTTAATCCCTTATTGAGGAAGCTGAACAAACTCGGAACTATCCGCCCGGTGGACGCACTTCCATCTTTAACTTTTTGCGCCATTATTAAGATATTATGGCAAATAATCCAACATATCACTGCCGTGCGATTACATGTTGCTATGGTAACTAGTCTTCCGGTGGAGTCGGACTGAGTCGGACCTTCGTATCTTCTATTTATTCAATACGGACATAGTTTTAGCTGAGATACACTCGACTGCAGTTGTGGTTAACATTAACAACACCACAATAGGATTTTGTTTAACACTGTTTGGTGAAGTTTTAGCAGGTCCGAAGGCTAGCGGTTAGTTAGCTCCCCGCCATTCGTACAAATATGGTTGCATCCTGTTTTTGTCTCCATGATGACACTAGTATGTACAGTCTATGGCACAACCTCTCCTCAAAAAGTTCATCTTTCCGTATTTATGTTCCTTTCTGTTCTTTGCTTCTATTCTTCCGCTGTACTGCGTTAGAGCGCCCCCACAATTTCCGGTGGCACTGCGCCGAGAGAAGCTGAGAGGAATTATTGTACTTATAACCCAAGTTTTACACGTGAGCTGGTACAAAATTTTGCCTGACGTCTTCCTCGTAACCTGAAAAACTCGCACGTCAAAGCACTTGTAACCCGGGCTTCCACTGTAATCTATAAAATGAACAAGAATGATCAAAAAATAACTAAATTATCCATAAAATAAACAAAATCAACCAAAAAAAATAAACTAAATGAACAAAAACGACTGAGGATTTAACAAAAAAAAACCCACAATGTGAACTAAAACAATCATAAATGAACAAAATGATCGTATAATGAACAGAAATGATCAGAGTTGAGTATGGAATGAGTACGTTTTAGGTGTAGAGGAGATGGGTTTTTGTTTCTTTGAAGCAGATTCACCTCCAGGCTTTTGAACTCAGCGTTCATCCTTCCCTGCGTCTTGTTCTTTTGCGCCGTCGACCGGTCCGATCAGATCCCGTGTTGTCTTTGCGCGTAACGCCCTCACATGCTACCCCAGCCCACCTCCGTCTAATCTCTCTGGGCCTCAGCCAACTCTAAATGCACAGATCGTCTCTTTTCAGCGGAGACAGCAGTGTCAGCAGGGCGGTGCTTCTCCGCTGAGCCCCCCCCCCGCTCACACCCCTGGCTGCTGGTCTCCCATGTCCTGAAAAGGAGGCTGATCCTGTGGGAGCGGCGCGCTAGCGTGGCCTGGGACTCGTCAGCCGCTGGAGGTTTTGGTCGAAAGCCTTTTCATTCATTTACTCCTCTTTGTGCCTTTAACTTTAAACAAGCAAAGGCCCACGTGTAAATATTTAGCCGTCGGTGTTTGAGGGAGTTCAAAGGCGGACCGAGAAATGACCGAGGGACATTCGCCAACTTTGGCACACGCGAAAAAAGCAAGCAGTATTATATGAATTGGTGAAATGGTGTATGAAGTCAACACGGGCAAACGCGTTCTCATGATAAACGTCCGTCCTCACAATAAATGTAAATCTTTGTGCAAGTTTTAAAGGCCGACATCAACAATTTCACATGGGCAAAATGAGCAAAATAAACAAAAATGTGCAAAAAGTAGCAAAAGTCGACAGAGTAGTCAAGAAAATGTATAAAAATGTGCAAAAATAAACAACAAAATGAGCTAAAGTGAACAAAATAAATAAGAAAATTACCAAAAATGATCAAAATAAGCAAGAAAATGAGCAGAGGTGAACAAAAAATGAACTAAAATGATTAAACTGGACCAGAAAATAAGTAAGAATTAATGTAATCCAGAAGATAAGACACCAAAAGTCATTCAAAATTTAAAAAGGACCCAAAGGTCACATATGTAAGTTTCCAAACTGCTGGTAATTGAGTAGTCAACATAAAGTCTAAGTCATCTAGTTTAGGGGTCAGCAACAAGTCAAACAATAGTACATCACAACATTACTTCAAAATAAATCACATGAGCAGCAGTCAACAGAAAAATGTGCAATGCGTTAAGTCGTCACTTAATATGTCAGTGTGAAATCTGCTTACGTTACAATAATGATAATTATTCACATCAATTAACTGTCCATGCAGCTGTCGATTAATGGGACCCTTTGAAGTGATTCCTGCGTCCTGGACACAGGAATCACTTCCCCAGTAGTTAGTTATTACCGACTGGATGAAAAACAGGCTGCAGCAGCACAGGTTGCAAAGAGGTCCAGGCTCGGTGGCTTTAGCTGGAACCAGATGTGTGTTGGGGATCCAGATGGACGGGTCAGATAGGTCGTGACTTGACGGGTTTTGCAGGAAGAGAGGTTGTTATGCAACAATGTGACTTCCTTATTTGACTTCCACGTAAACCTCAAAAACATGAAATGATGACTGTAGCCGGCTTTTTTCTGTTTTTATTCAAATGGTGGCCTTTTGAATGAATGAAGACACTCGTGTGCGTGAGATTGAAAGTTCAAGGATTTCATCACTTTCGCCGGCGTCGAGTGCAGAGCGGGGAGGAAAACAGAGGTTTTAGGGATCTGTCTTTATCCTTCGCAGTTTTACACAAATACTTCATACTTTCTACTCTACAGACTTGCTATTCCCCACAGAGGCTGTACGTCCGTCCAACCTAATTTGCATATTTAATTAGGTCACAGGGTCACTGAGTGCAAAAATTACATTTTGGGCTCTACAGACCTAGGCGTTGGAAATTTTATATGTGCCTACTACACCTTGGGGGTCACCCTACAGTGCACCAAGTGAGCTGACCTTGACTTTGACCTTGAAGATCAATAGGGCCTGGAAGTTAGGTATCCCACTTACAATCCTTTCATATGTTCATATGAGCAACCTTAGGGCAGAGAGTGGCCAAACTTTACGCATGAGTACTCCCACTGGGGAGGGGGAAGGTTGCCATGGTGACTCTCTGTCTGTCAGCACCAGAACTCAAATAGTTCTGGATGTATTTTGATGAAAGTCTCAGGAAATGTCAGATAAGGAACACGGACACAGATAGGTCCAACACATGGGAATGTTAAATAGACCCTAGTGTGTACGACTGGGTTTGTGAGTGTGTGAGGTGTGTTCTAAATAAGACAAGGCGTCTATCCTGACGATGGAAATAGATATTGATATTAGCTTGAAGTTAGTATATGTAGCAGTGTTGTCAGGGCGAGGGGTTGGTAACTGGGTGGGCTGCAGAGCCTTTAGGGGTTTTTCAGTTTAAATGTGTCTTTTGAGCTCTGTGCTTTGAATCTAGATGTCTAAAGTTGTATGTGTACCGACTAGGGGCTGACCAGCGGGAGATTAGCCAATTCACTGACATGTTGCTTTGGCTGTAATTCCTTAGAGGATCATTACTCATTACTGTTATTTGCTGCATTTTCACAACATTAGTATAAGAACCATAATATTCTGACCGGTGACGGGTGAAGTGATGTTCATTATGTTGTTACATTGGGTCCTCTGTGCATCTGGGACATATTATGCAGCTCGTGAACAGTTACTCCATTTCAAGCATGTTTCTCAATCCAATAGATCCTCTATGGAACAGGACATTATGACAACCTACCTACTATTTGCCCTTTTGCTGCCAAAACAAGTGCGAGCCAAGACCTGGACCCCACAGACTGAAAGTGTGCTATTGTAGCTGCAGAGAAGCACATCCTGTAAAGTGATACTAAACACTAAAATATGTGTTTAAGGTGTAAACCGTATTCCGTGACAGTTTATATTTTTGTTATGACATAAACTCTTCTTATGCTGCACTACTGGTTTAAATAGCCTAAACAATGTTTGAAACATGATGCAGCAGGAAACAGGACCGTTTTCTCTGCTGCATTGCTAAACGTGGATGCAACACTGCGCCACTGTAAGTGGAGGTGTTGAGCGGTAAAAACAGGCAGAGAAAGTTCCAAAACTTCAGCTGTGGCACACGTTGAAGTTGATGAACATCTTCTGAAGAAAAGGAGCTGCGTCTGTTGTCTGGAGATACTTTCGTTTTAAAAGGTCAGACGTGGATCACATGCTGTCGCGCTAAAGACAAAAACACAAGCAATTTGCTGCATCAACTTACTGGCGAACATGCTTTGAAGTACCAAGAATGAATGAATCGGAGGAAGACACGGCTCTGTGGAGAAAGACGGGTTCGGGACATTGGATCCCAGATATGTGATCGTGAGTCGCAAGTACTTCCGCAAAATAGTGAAAGATAGAAGCACAGGGGTCTAAAGTCCCTGATTACTCAACCACAGATATATAGTTTTGAAATTGGTGGTCACCCCCCATTTTATTTGTGCCACCCCCTTGAAAACTGTATCTCGAAAAATAATACCATGAAATTGTTTTCTTGAAAAATACCTTGACATAGAATTTTTGTCATCGGGCCCAGCACTAATGCAGACCCATGTCAAACCAACTGCGTTCAAATCTAGTAGCCCTGGCTTTGATATTAAGGTGAAAACTGATTTTTGAGCTTGACTCTGTGACCTTGACTTTTGACCCTTTGCCTCCAACAACAGCTGCAGGTGCAAGTCCCACGTTTAACCTGTATACGCTGCAGTGGCTTCATTTGGGTGCGGGTGAGACGGACAAACCGACGCGCCTTGGTAACGTGTCCAACACACGTCTCAGCTCTGTGTCATGAAATTTGTTGAAAACAAGAAAACTCCTCTAATCAGAGTCAATCAGTGGACCTGTCATGTCATCAGCCTGTGCCAAACCTCATTCATTTTCCACCCCGTTTATTTTCTATCACTCTGTGGGACACATAGAAGGCTGGTGATTTTGCCTCCTATACCCACTGCCTTTATTACTTAATTTATTTTGTCAGTTTGAGTCTGAGATGACATTTTAAGACCCCACGGTGACACGACAACACAGGGTGCAGAATTGGCTTCGCTGTCTGTGGAGTCCTCCGGGTTTATGAGGCTTCACTTCAGGAGGACTGTACGACGGATGTGGTGAGAAAATCAACAAAAACATGCCAAATTTCACATTTAAAAGCAATTGAAAAACCCAGACAAAAGGCTGACATACAGGTACACTGAAATCAAGAAGAAAACTATATGATTTCAGTCGCCGCGTCCTGTTGCTGCACAGACGCAGCGAGGCGAAAACCGGAGAAAATGCACGGTGATCCAACGGAAATCAAACGCACCCGTCGCACAATTTGAGGCCGTAACCGTTCGGGCTGGTCATCAAACAGCCGCGGGGTTGAGTTTGTGTGTGAACGCTGGGGGCGCACACACGGCTGCAAATCAGGATCGAAGTCAGGCCTGCGACTACAGCGCGAACGTCAGAACCGTGTAGCGGCGTCTGCGGTTCTCGCTTCTCCCGACGTCCCCGAACAAACCCGTCCTGTCTCACGTCACGCCTGCACATTCGGCCTCTGATGACGTGGCCCTGTCTCGAGTTCTGATTTTGTCACCGTTGTCTAACTTGTGTCGCGTTTAAAGTTCCATCTTCAGTTCTGTAAATCAGTTGAGGGCATACTCACGTTTGGCCTGAGGCACGCCAGTGCAAAACTCTTCAATTGTGTTTATTTTGTTCATTTTTAATGTACTTGTTTTTTTTGTTGTTTTTTTAAACCAATGTTGTTGCTCAATCTGTTCACATTTACTTTTTTTTTTGCTCTTTTGTTGTTTATTTTGTGGATTTCTGTGTTCAGTTTCTTTATTATATTGTTATTCTTTATTAATTTACTAGATTATTTTCTTAATTTTTGCTTGTTTTGTTAATTTTTTATTAGTTCCGGTGCTTATTTTTTTCATTTCATTCACTTTTGTTATCATTTTTGTGAACTTTTTGTTGCTTTGTTCTTTCATTTTGTTCATTTACTTGAATACTTTGTTCACGTTTTTGTTCATTTCAACCTTTTTTACACCTACTCATTGAGCTGTGGCCAAATATAACAAATATATAGAAGTAAGTATAATCATCCCAAATGTAACTGAGCAAGAGTACAAAGTATTCTGCAAATCAACTACGGTACTCTCTAAGGTACATTTATTTAAAAAATAACTACTCAAGTACATGTAAAGGAGTGAGTGTACATTGGGTACTACTGAAAAGACATAAAAGAAACAAGCAACAAACGATCTAAAACAGTGTAACAAAAGTACAAAGTAGAACGAGAAACATTAGTTGCAGCTGTACCTTTAACCCACCAGACGTGAACTTACTTTGACCAAAAGATATGAAAACCTGAAATTCGATCTCTGGTCTGTGATGATTAGATCTCAGAGTAATGACTGCGAACGCTTTATATTTGTAAAATTAGAGACTGCAGACGCCGTGCTTTTGAAATGCAGATGTGAAGTGTGATGCGAATATGAACGACCACACATTTACATCCGCGGTACCTGACAGCCTCCTCATGACCGTTCGCTGTATTTATCGACTAATGAAAAGATGTGTCACATGAGCTTCCTCCAGTGAAAGTGAAACATGGCTGCGTCTTCCTGTACAAACCGCAGCAGCTGAATAATGCATGAAGGATTATTTGGCTGTTTGTGTTCCTTCCTAACATAAGTCTACTGATCCACGTTTAATTTCCATGCTACTTGACAGCTCTGTCTTTAAACATTCAGACTCCACAGAGACGGTTTGTCCTGCGCATCCAGAACAACGCTGCAGTGACAAATTGCTGTGGAAAATTCATTTACATTGTTGCTCTGCAGGAGAACATGACTAAATGCAAGATTTCAGTCTCAGTTCTTGTGAATTATTCTAAGCTCCGTCTTTTTTCCAACTGGCATCCTGCAAGTTTCTTTTTCTGTAAAGTGATACCCCGAAGAAATGTTTACAGCATCCGTGGCACATAAGGACATTATTCTAATGTCGATTTAAAATGTTATTTTAGATTAATATACTAAAAAACAAGACTCCTTCAATCTCCTCTGCTTCTGCATCGACTGCTGCATTCAGGTCTTCCACTGGTCAAAGCAGTGCAGTAGGTCTTCTTCACACATTTGTCTCAGAACCTGTTATTCACTTTTGACACAGACTCAAAACGTGTTCCGTTGACACAGATTTGATCTTAGGTACAAGAAAAAGCCGCACGGTGCTAGATCAGGTGAACAGGGAGGAGGATCGAGCACTGTGATTTGTTTTTGAGCCAGAAACTTCTTCACCGAAAGCAGAGTGTGAGCTGGAGCTTTGTCTTGATGAAGAAGAAAGCAGTTTTTATTCTTGTGCTGATGCGTCGGAACATTTCAAACAATTTGTTCAGTTTATTGAATGTTTTCAGAAGTTTTTAATGTGCATGAGCATCTACAACATTCACCATCTTGGACATCCTGTCTGCTTTAACTAAATCTTCTGCTCCATTCAGACACACCTGTACATGACGCTGACAGTGTTCCACATATACCTCCGTTAATGGACGAGAAGATTCACCTGCTGTTTGGTTCAATTTTTCCGTAAATGCGTTGCTCAACTTTTAAGCTAATCATTTTCTGACCTTAGCAAAAACACTTCAATCAGTATCTTGCAGTGAACTAAAGTTGTCACTTATTGGAAACTTACAACAGTTGTGTGTGAATAAACAACCTTTAATATACTGTACAACACTCAGTGTCACTGTGAATCATATGGTTTTATCCTCATAAGCACAGTCTCAGTAGTTAATCGGCAACTAGACCAGAACCAGGCAGCAGTGTCTGTGACTGAGCCACGAGCATAGACGTTATACAGAAGATGAACAAACTCTTCATGATGTTGCCCATAACCTTTCTGAAGAGCCATTTTGAGGCTCGAACAACGCCCGGAGGCTCCACCACATTGGCTCCATTGGCTGCTCATGCTCATCCAGAAATGGAATGAGCACCAAAAATTATTTTATTGCATGTGTGTTTCCACAGACTGTATCTGTAACTGGACAAAGTGACCGTGACGCCCCCCATTAGTTTCTGAAGGGCCGTTGTGAGGCCAATCGAGTTGTCACTTCCTGGATGGCATCTTGGAGCCAAAAGCAGGATGTAACCATATTTGGAAAATAGCAGCAGGGCTTCATGCCAGGGGACTCATGGGAAGCTAATATTAGCCGCTAGCTTCCTGATGTGGTAAAACTTCACCACGCAGTATCAAACAAAGTCATATTACAGTGTTGTTAGTGTAAACACTTACACACAACTGAGTGTATGTCTGTATAACTATGAACATATTGAATAAATAGAGGATACGAAGGTCCAAATCGGCCCAACTGAACGAGCAAGCTATTGCCAAAGTGACATGTCAATCAAACCCCCGCACGGCAGTGATTTATTGGATTGCTTGCTGTAATATCTTAATAACGGAGCAAAAACTTATTAGAGGGTGCAAATAAATCGTTTGAGACCATAATGACCCATGAAAAATATGTATTCGCTTCGCATTTTCAAATAGAATCACATGTATCTATGGGAAAAAAAGCTTCTTGGAGCCAGTCGATCGGTTCCGCAGCGGCTAAGTGGCGGGATTACCGTATTTTTCACACTATAAGGTGCACCAGATTATAAGGCGCACCCTCAAAAAATTATCCATTTTTGTTTTTTTTCCATACATAAGGTGCACCGGATTATAAGACGCATTACACAACACAAAACTTAGATAAGTCAAACTTTCTTAAAAATTAAAAATATTATAAATTAAACATTTATTCAAGGCTTTCCACAATAACAAAAAGTCGTACTAAAG
>JAQQAE010010147.1:0-14238 GCA_029823295.1 Pseudamia nigra
TGCCAATGCATTTTAATGTCCTGTGTGAAGCACTTTGAATTGCCTTGTTGCTGAAATGTGCTATACAAATAAACTTGTCATGCGTCAAATGGGTGGGAATCAACAAATAATAATAATATAATAATAATAATAATAATGCAGTACTGTCGCTCAGTACTGATATCATGGTATTTTGAAGATTATGGAGGTTTCACATTATATAAAAGTATGCATTTGGGCTGCTAATAATAATAATTATAATAATAATCAATTGGATTTATATTGTGTTTTTTTCCAGAAACCCAACGTGCTTCACACTGAATCCATTATTCATTTACTCCACAGTCATCACTGGTGGTTGTAAGCAACATCTGTAGCCACAGACTGACAGTCGGTGTGGTTTTCCCGAGGACACGATGACAGAATTTAGGTGCGTTTCCACTGCAGGAACTTCGGGGTTCAAGGTGGGAGATGGGAATTTATAGGAATGTCCTCTCACTCTGCCTGTCTCCACTACAGAGTAGGACCCACCACCAACGCAATTGCATCGTAATCACCCTAGCGTGATCGCGGGATGTAAACAGCTTTGCTAATAGCAAAAGCAGAAACAACAACATCGAGGACAAAAATAAACATGACATGGCTGCCACATTTCTGTTTTGTGCATACATAGCGCCAGACACTATGAACGAGAGGAGAAGATGCCTTGAAGACACCAGAATCCTACTATTTACTGATAGTCTTCTGCGGGTCTTTAAAAATAGTGACGTCATATCCTGTTGTGTGTGTATACGCCATCAGCATTGAGTACCTACCCCGGAACAGGGACTCAGTTAGACCCCGTAAAGGTTCCTGTAATTTGATAAGGCCGGTTCCTGCAGTGGAGACACACACCAACGCCCCCAGCCCCGTAACATTACCCCAAACGCACCTAATCACTGGGATGAAGCGGGGTTCGAACTGACAACTGTCTAACTGCTGCTGCTAGATCATTTCATGTTTACATCACCTTAACACACCATGATATGACAGGTAGTCCCTTACCAACGTTTTTTTTTCTTTTCCAAAAATTATTAAAAAATCACAAATATGGAAGGAAAGATGAGTAATATTAAGTTATGAGTTATGAATTACATTCTCCCTTCTGCTTAATTTAGGCCATTTATTTCAGACTATTGAGGATACCAGTGTGAAGCCCCTCTGCATTCTCTTTTTTCTTTTATGTCAGCGCTATTTACACAAGATTTAGCCTACTTGTCAAAACCATATAGTGTATACAGTACGTTAAGTCACTCATATTTTGTCTGAAAAGGACACTCTCCACATTGACACCTCTGGATAATTGGAGTGATCCAAAAAATGGACTTAGAGGTGGAGTGGAAGTTAATATGAGGGTAAATGAAATAGTTAAGGCTTTGTGTTGGACACACCTGTCAATCAAAGTCAAGAAGATAACTTAAAAATGCACCAAGGCAAAAATAATTAAAATGTTATTAAAAAATATATGAAGCGCAAAAAGACAAATACTACATAAAAGATGCAAGAAGACAAAAAGATATGAAAAATGTGAAAATGTAAAAATATCATGACAAATATTAAAATTATATAAAAGACTAACTCATGAAAATGGTTTGAAATTATTAAAAATAAAAGCAACATAAAGATGGAAAAAGACAAAAATGTCAGCAAAAGGCATAACAGATGCAACCACAAAAAGTGTGCAAGAAGATGTAAAAGATGCAAAAAAAAAAGAGGCAAAAATGAACAAGTCAAAACCATAAAACACATGAAAACATGAAAGGGTCAAAAAGGTGAAAACAATACAAAGATGCCCCCAGCCACCTCCTCCAACTTGTCTAGGAGTTCAAGGTGTAAAAGAATATGTAAGTCTCCAAAACATGAAAATTATGTAAAAATGTAAACGATCCGAAAAGAAGAAATTGATGTAAAAGATCTGTAAAACACAGAAATATGAAAATGGCGACACAAAAGACCCCCGCCCCTCCCCACACCCCCACCACTAGAACAAAATGGAAAAAAGCATGAAAGTCACAAAAAAGATAAACATTTTAGATTTAGCAACAGAGACAAAAAGAACGTTTATCAAAACCCTCCTTAAATATCGCAGCATAAAATCTATATATCACCACATAATAAAGATTATATTAAAACATCCTGTGTGCTTCTGCCTTTTAATTAAAGCAGCACACCGGGTGCAGGTTTTTATACTCAGCCTCCTTCCTCCGCAAAGTGGGATATATTTTGGACAGATTTCACATCGCCTCCTGCGTCCCAGGTTTGATGACTGGGGTTCGACTGTGTTTGATATGCGGCATTAAGGATCTGTTTCTGGCAGGTTACATCAGATTGCACTAAAGCTGAGGCCATCTTCCCTCCATGTTTTCAGCAGTGAAACAGGCGAGAAGGAGAGAAAGTCACAGCGCAGAGGAAGAGTTCTGACGTTTGCGTTGATATTCGCTTTCCTTTTCTCTCAGCACTATGCCAGAATATGTGTCCATTTATCTTTCCGTCTTTGTGTCTATATATCAGTCTGTCAGTCACTCTATCATTCTCTCATCCTTCTGTCTCCCCAGCGCTCCATCTTCTATACACTTTTTCATTTTTTTTTCTCTCGGACTGCCTTCCCTGTGAGTCTGGTAGAGAATCACTAATGGTCTCCACTGGGGTGTAAACAATGTGGGGTTGTGTGGATTCTGCAGGCTGTGCAACACCGCTAGACAACCTCGCATCAGTTTGCAGACAAACCCAAAAGCAAAGGGTAAACTGGCAACGAGACAAACAGAGAGAGATGAAAGCAGCAGAGGGGAAAGAGCCAGACATGTCTGTACTGGAGCTGGAGATACTGTCAAAAATGTTACCACTATAAACATTTGCTAACAGCTGATATTGATCATTATTACAATAAGTGTTACAATTTAAGTCTAAGTTTAAAGGATGGTTTTGTTCCTACGTGGATGAAAATGAATCAGTCAGATGGTTATTTGTGATTTCAATGGATTAGTAAAAGATGCATAAAAACAAATATGATGCAACAGGCATAAATTCACAATTGCATGATTTTTATAAAGTTAAAAAATGATAAAAACATTTAACAAAGTTAAATGATGAAGTCACAAAAGCACAAAAAAGATGCCAAAAGGAAAAAAAAAAGGTGTAAAAAGGCATGAAAAGGTGCCAAAAGGAACAAAATATAACACGAAAGATGAACATGCCATAAAAGTCACAAAAGACAAAAGCACAAGAGAAAGATGAGAAAAATGACACAAAATCAGAAATGACATATGAGATGCAAAAACATCAAACTAATGCAAAAGATACAAGAAGACAAGAAATAAAAACATGAAGAAAACCGAACCACACCTAGTGTTTCTGATGTTGTGTCTTACTTTTCATTTGCACATTTTACATATTCACACCATTCAACCAAAATGAGCACAATGTGAATTCTGATTCAACAAGATGGTAACATTCAGACATTTTACAAGTGATATCACTGACACTGAAAACTAATTAAAACATATATAGTGCAACACAATTTCACACAATATGCTAAGTATAATGATGATGTCATTGCCAGCCACAGTGTGGTGGTCGGTGATGTCCACTGTTTGCCGAGTCCGTCCAAACACTGTATTTACGTGCCTTCATCTTGTCTCCTCTCATGCCATTTCTGTTCCTCTGCAGTTCAATGTACACATGACAGGTGGGAAAAAACGGTCTCGTGGGACTTCAGTGTGTGTGTGTGTGTGTTGGGGGGGAGGGGGGTGGCTCACTCCATCACCCCCACAATTCACGTCCACCTCATTGACTCATCATTGAGTGGGCCCTCCAAAGTGCTATTGAGTTTATCAAGTCTTCCACAAAAAAGTAACTCCCATTCTTTCCTATTGAAAGACACACACACACACACACACACCACCCCTTCCAACACACACTGATGCACACAGGATGGCTGTGTCCCACACAAAACCAAGCTCCATTGAAATCCCCTCAGCAAAGCGTTTTGTCCTCATCAGCTTTGTGTAACTATTCAGTGTGTTAATGCGGCTGGATGAAGAAAGCCTTTTATTGGAGTGTTTTGAATTTAGGCTCATATATTAACCCATATTATTGACAATGACTCTTTAATAGTCTGAATAGGAGGTGAAGGAGGTTTAAAAGGAGACAAGGCTGGGGTGATAATTATCGTTATCATCTAACAGTTTAATATGTTTACATTTAACAATCATGTTGATTAGGATGAACTATTTTATTTTGTATGTATCGTAGTAAGAACTCTGACTGTACTGACTTCAGCAGCATTTCATCAAAATAAATTCAGAAAAACTCAACAAAATAATAGATGTTTGAGCATGTTTTACATGTTTTATGTCATTCTTGTGTTTTACAGCATTTTGGGGGTGTGGGGGGTCCCTTGTTTTTCATGTTCTGGTATCAAATGTTCTTTTCATTTTCTTTGTTCTTTTACATGATTTTCATTTTTTTTTTTTTTTGCAACTTTTACATACTTTTACATCATAGTAAGCAAATAAGTAAGTACATTGATATAGCATCTTTCTATAGCATCCATAGGCAATTAAAGGAAAACACATAAAATACAGACAGGGTACATTAAGAGCACAAAAACATTTTTCTTTCATGTTTTACTTTATATCTGTGTTTTTGCACCTTTGTTTTGTATTTATTTTTTCTTTTTTCATCATTTTCATCCTTTATGTATTTTTTGATTTTGCTTTCTTTTCATTCTTTTGTATCTTTTACATAATTTTGGTTGTTCAACATGTTTTACATTTTGCGTTTTTGCGTCTTTTACACCATTTTCACAGTTTTTTTATATTCATACATAATTTTTGTCTTTTTACTAGGGCTGTCAAACGATTAAAATGTTTTAATCTGATTAATAACAGGGTCACTGGGGATTAATTTTGATTAATCATGATTAATACCCATTTGTTATTAATCCAAATTAATCACAGGGTCACTGGATTAATTTCAATTAATCACAATTAATACCCTTTCATAGTTTTTCATTTTGTGGGGGCAAAAACACTCATGATAGAAGGTGCTATAGACACTCGATTAAAATTACTTATTTCACATTAAAATGGTTTTTTTTTTCTAATTTATACTTGTGTAACGTAAGGAAATTCCACCTGCTTTGTAGAACTTAACAGAACCTCTGGAATGTTCTGCTGAGATGTTTTTGCTTTTCTACACTTGGTTCATTGTTTTCATCAGTAACTAATGTAATTTATTTCAAAATGTTTAAAGACTTATACTTTCACATTGAAATTGACTTTGAAGCAGTAAATACTAAAGAAGTTGGCAGTGACGTGGGTCAAGTGTAACATAAGATTTCATTACGTTTTCCTGGATATATGAGGTATTGTGCGTTAATTGTGGTATCGCGTTAAAATGTTTAATCTAATTAATCATGCAAATGGTTTAATCCATTTTCAATTAATGATTAATGAATATTAATAATTAATGCATTCATTTTGACAGCCCTACTTTTTACATAATTTGTCTTTTGAAATCTTTCTGTATTTTTGCATTTTTTTGAAATTTTTTGCATCTTTTACACTATTTTTCCTTTTACAGTGTTTTCATCTTTTTGCAACTTTTACATTGGTTTTGTCTTTATTTTTTGCACCACAGCTCTTTAGTCTATTTCATGTCTTTTATTTTGTGTTTTTAATGTATTTTACATTGTTTTTGGGTGTTTTCTTTGCTAGGTTACATTTTTTTCCTTTTGAGTCTTTTTTGGCTTTGAACAAAAAAAAGCATTTTTATCTTTTGGCATCTTTAATGTCTTTTCCACTTTCATTTTTTTCTGCACTTTTTACATCTTTTGCATCTTTAACCTGATTTTTATCTTGTAACATTTCCCAGTAAATTGAAATTTAAATCCTATGGTCTTTTCAACCTAGGACCAATAATCAACCTTCAACTTGAATGACATAATCATTTGACATTTATCCTGCTAATTATTGACATTAATTGGCATGAATATTTTGATTTTGAAAACATTTTGGGTCTGTCACCCAGCTGTACGAAGATGAAAATTTAGACAGAAGCCTGCTTACTTAAAGTGATTGCAGCTTCTCGACTTGTTTAAAACATGAATAAAAGCCTTTTGATGCTTCCTCTCCAACATAAGGAGAGTAATTTAACACAGCATGAGTCGTACCCAGTGCAACTGTAAATGTCGAATTTGCAATGTGACTGCCGTTGGGCATATTTGTCCTGTTACCGCTTCCTTTTTTTAACAAAAGCCTTGAAATGGCACAAAATGCTATTATATAACAAACCGATGAAATTATAGGTATTACAGAAAAACACAAACCAAACAGTCATCGCTATGTGGAGCTTTTTGCAGAAGCTTTTGTCACTGTCAGTCGGATTATGTGTTTTGGCAACATGCACGCTAAAGTATTTGTTTGGTTGCTGTTATTACGTGTTTTTTTAGGTGGATGAGATGGTGAAAGTGGGACTGATTCCAGGCAATCTGGGACAGAGGAGTGAGAACAAATGACTTGCACAGAGGCTCTGGAGCATCCAGCAGTCCTCTGCTTCCACAAATAAATGAATTCATCTGTGTTGTGAGACGATGAATCCATATCAGGTGGGAAAAAAAGGCTGCAAGCAGGTAGTAAGTGAATGTAGTGAAAGTGAATGTGAGGTGGTGCTTATCAGCCTGAAAATAGCAAACAGTAGATCTTTGATTACAGCGAGAGAACAGACATGCCGGTAGTATTTGATTAATATTGTTTTAGTGCCTGATATACAGTAATTTATTTGATATAGAAGCATGATAATGTATGTGATGATAAACATTTGACCTCTTTCAATATGTAGTGTCCAATGGGGTTTTTGTCTTTTTTCATTTTTTACACTTTTTTAAATGCACAGTTACAAAGTGGTGCACAAACGAAAAATGAAAGTTAACAGAATATTTTAAGATAAAAAGAAGTCAATAAGACCGATGTCGCTTTTACACCATATGGGTCTTTTACATTGTCATCTTGGCATCTTTTATATCATTTTCACCTTTGAATATTTTACATTGCCTTCATCTGTCTTTGAAGTCATTTTTGTCTTTTTTCATCTTTATGCACCTTTACATCACTTACATATTTTACAATAGCTTTGTCTTTTTGTGTCTTTCATGTAATTTTGTCTGACACTGTTATATATTATGCACGTATATCATTTTCAATCTTGAGTATTTTACATTTTCATGTTTTGTCTTTTATGTCATCAACATTATTTTTGTCTTTTTTCTGCCTTACATCATTTTCATCTCATGAAGGTTTCATCTTTTTGAATTTCCACAATTTTTTTAAAGATGGTGTTGCATCTTTTTTGTTGTTTGTGTCATTTGGTCCCTCTCTGTCTTTTTGCACTTTGCATCTTTGGTGTCTTTTGTCTTCTTTCATCTTTTACATCATTGTTTTACTTTTACATCATGTTTTTTTTTTGTTTCTATGTTCTTTTACCTGCATTTCATTCTTTGTGCTGTTTCCACTTGTTTCATCTTTTACATTGTCTTTGGCTTCTACATTGTTTACATCTCTTTACATCGTACTCAGTTTTTCAGCTCTAATGTATTTTTTTGAATCTTTTTCACTGTTTTACATATTTGCTCTCGTCTTGACACATCTTTTCTTACTAATTTAAAACCAGACGTAACCACCTGGCTTCTTCAACTTTCACTCAGGACTAAATCAACCTTCAAACTCATATAAAATGCTGATTTGAGATTTATCATGGTCGCTATTGATATCAACTGTATTACCATTATTATCATGAGATCTTTTTGCCCACCTCTCCATACAACTGCTGCTCATTTAATAACCTAAGTCCACTGCATCACTGTCTGCTTCTAAAAGGAAATGTGTGCTTAAAGAGATACCATGTGTATGTGAATGTTAGAAATTTTAGGGGTCATGAGTCTCAGGGGAGCTAGTACTGCTACTGATGTTGTTTATCACACACACACCCACACACACACACACATGCACACATTCACACACTTTCCCTCTCATCTGTCTCTATCTGTTCTCTCTTTTCTCTGTGTCCTATTATATTTCTCTCTATCCTCCATTACTGGCATTTTAAGCAGCTCACCAGGGAACATGAGGCTTGCTGGCTTGTAATAATGTTAAGATGCTTTGTCTCTCATCCTCACTGTTGTGCGCACACACTAAAATACACGCTAACGTTGACAGAAAGGTATGTAAATACAGTTAAAATGAAGATCGGAGGGATTTTGGTGCCATTGTTCTTTCGGTCCTCTACCCTTGCGAACCTGAATCGTGGTGCATGGAGATATGTGTGTGCAGGGATATGTGTGAGCGTGTGTGTGGTTGTACAGATGCCTGCAAGCTGACAGGGAGTGAAAACGTAGACATATGTTAATCAGATGTTGCAATGATGGCAGAGTAGAGGGAGAGAGAAGGAGCAGCAGAGGTGAAAAGAAACCAAGAGCTTTTGAAAGAAACAGTGACATAGAGAGGAGAGAAAGAAGAGGGGGAGATGGAGAGAAGGATGAGGGCAACAGAGGAAAATTAGAGGAAACAGTGCAGCAATTCATTTAAGACCTGACAAAAAAGCCACTAGTGACAATCGATCCATTCCATCAGTTGAACTGAATGGACCTGGTATTAGTTTGAGGTCACCGAACCACATGATAAATGTTTTCCTATATGGTACAGGATGTATAACGTTACACAGTATGGGGTAAAATAATGTATTTCAGATGCACTATGTACTGTAACTGTTTATTGACTACAGCACTATGTACATTTAATGTCACAAGATATGTCTGATTTATTTCTGTCTGATTTGTAGTGATTTATCACACTATAGTATGAATATGTGCAGAAAAATAGCTTTTAATATAGTTTAGCATTGAACTGGTCTGAACTGAATTGAATTGAATGAATTGTAATGAAGTCTTCTGACTATGTAGTTTTGGCTCTTATTCTGTTAATGTATGCAGGAACAATGTAGCTAAGGGGACTTGGTAATGTGTCACACCTGCACAGTCTGATAAATGATCTGAGCTTCAGAATAAGAAGTTGTGACCTAAGTTTCATTTAGAATTATTTCTTTTCTTTCAGGTTTTTGTCTATGCTTGAAGAGATATTTAACGCTCGTGAATTTTTACTATTTCGGGGAATTTAAAAAGAGCTGCTTCCCAGAGTAGCTAATGAGTCAAATTTGAAGGACGCATAGGCAGCGGGAGAAGTAAAACAGAGGAACAGAAAAACAGTTAGAAATTGGGCAAATCCAAAAGTGAGAGGAGGAGAGAACAAGAAGACAGTTGGAACGAGAGGAGAGATGTGGGGCATTTCGACTCGAGAGAGTTCACAGGAGGCCAGTGAAAGCAGCAGCAGACGGCTGCTCCAAATGGATTTTCCTTGTTTGCAATGAGGCTACTTCTTCTGCAGCCACTGCCAGAGCATGTGGTGTTTTTTTTTTCTTTCTTTTTTCTTTTGGCTACAGAGAAGGATGGAGAGGCAACGCAGAGCGAGGTAGAAGAGGGGTTGAGTGGTTGAAAATGGATGGAAGTGATAAAAAAAGCTGGAAACAGGGTGCACCGGGATTGGGTAGGAAACAAAATGAGGATAGAGGCTGTGGAGGGTAGAAGAATAACAGTAGTGGGACAGGAGTGTTAATATGGGTGGGGGTGGGGGTGGGGGGTGTCCTGATGCTGTTCTAATACTAAGGGGACAAGCGATGGAGAATGGGAGAAACAATCAGTTATAGCAGGTAGCTGTGAAAGGGAAAGGAATACATGGAGCAAAGAAAAGAGAGAAACAGGAGATCTGGGTTTGAAAATAATATCACTTGTGTGTTGTTGCTGAGGAGTATTATGGTGGTTTTTAAAGTCCTTTTCGAAAGGGGTTGTTCATTGTTTTGTTAATTTTCTTTACTGATGTTATGTTTTTCACTTAGTTTGTATTGTTCCTATTATGTTATACATTTAAAGCATAAGATCTACGTTCATTATCAATAATATTACTTTTCATTCTTGTTCTTGATTGTTTTGTTAATTTATGTCATTTTCTGTACTATTTTGTTCATTTTATATTATTTTTTCCACTACGTTGTTCAGTTTCATTCATTTTCTTGTTCATTTTTGTTTATTTTCTTACTTATTCTTGTGATTTTTATGGATTTTTTTCGCTATTTTCTTCACTTATTTATGTTTTATTTTGTTCATTTTGTTCATTTTTTCGTTCTTGTGTGATGATTTGGTATATTTCACTTACAAATGCACAATTCTTCAACATATTTTCTTCTTCTTCTTCTTCTTATTATTATTATTGTATTATTAATTTTTTGTTTCATTTTGTGCTTTCAAGTCATGAAATCAGAATCATCGAAATTCATGCAATTATGGCATGCAAATGTCTTTAGTAGTTTGTAATGATTTTTTTTTTTTTTTTAGTTTGGAGATACCGTATTTATCTTTTGTGTCTTGAGCTTGAGAAGTTTGTGATTATAGGGTGAAAAGGACTCTCTTAAGATCAAACAAAGACGAAGAAACTTTCCTGAGTGAATCAGGCAGTTGGTAGACAGCCTGCCAGTCAGTCAATGAGCTTAGGCGTCTGGCAGCAGGTACCCTCACCCCGGTACATACGGGAGAGCATGGTGGCTGGCACTGCCAACTGTTCACCGGGTAGCTGTGCCAGCTCTGCCAGCCTTGCAGTGTCTGTTTGCCAGGGCCATCTGGGAAGAACAGCTCCGTGCACATACAGTACCTCTGCTCAGCTCAGAGGGCACAGACACACACACATACATCCGTAGACACAGACACATGCATAGATGCACAAGAGAAAACAAGGGCAGATATGCAAGGCATATACGTGCAGCATGCATAAACAAGGGGGCAGGCTTCCTTCGTACAGTAAGGAGGGGTTCAGAATCCACATTCAATCACTGAGCTTCGTTTTCTGTTTCTGGTGAATTGGTATTGGATTAATTTGTACCTTTTCTGATAATGAATAAATGAATGAGATAAACAAGAAAGCAAAACGAGCAACAAAATTAGCAAAATCATGAACCAAAACGATCAAGAAAATGAAATAAATCAACAAGAAAATTAACAAAATAAGCAACGGTGTGAACTAAAGTGAGCAAAGTAGTAAAATAGGACCAAAAACCCACTGTAAACTAACAAAATGTTTATGTTTTTGACTATTTGTCATAACACATGTATTTTATGCATTCAATACAAGTTAATAACATGCATAAGATTTTAACTTTTTTCCTTTACCTTTTTTAATCTGATTTCATCCATCATGTATTGTTGTGAATGACAGCGTATGCACCATATCAACAAAATGACCAAGAATGAACACAAAAATGAACAATATAATCAACAAAATAAAAAATAAAGTGACAATGACTAAAACTGCTCTTATATATGAAAAACAGTGTTAATAGGCGTAGAAAAATGCATACTTGACTCATATGAGGAGGAGCAATCCCTGCATTCTCCTCTGAAATATATGCTTATGTGCACAAATATGCATGGCATAAAACCTGCACACACACACACACACACACACATCCATGCACAGCCGGCTGCTGACAGCTCACCATCTGTGTGCTGCCTCTGACTTATCCCACTGCTTCTTCCTCTGCCCTTGTTTTCGCTTTCATAAACTCTCCTCACATTCTCTCATCACATTTGATCTTATTGGACGAATTTCCAAGTCACTGGATTCCTCCGCGATGTCACAACCACCTGACGCTTTTGCATGTAATTTTTATATCATTTAAGATGAAGATGTGTCATTACTTGACAGGTCTTTTTCAGGCTTTCTGGCATTGAACAAGACAGATAGTCCGCAGAGTCTTTCCTCTAGATCTGCTTTTGCTCATCTTCTGTCTTTTATCAGTTGAAAACAGGGACCAGGTGTCCTCTGGTGGGTTAGATCAACTGCAGCACACGTGTAGGCATATATATGTTCTGTGCATGAGTATGTACATCAAACAAGACCTGTGAAAATATGGTTGTAGAACAGAAAAAAACTCCCTCCATCTCTAGTATGAGAACAAAAAAGCAGATTGTAGGAAGAGGATGGAAAAAGGGGGAGACAAGTAGAAAGGGAATATGAGTTCAGAAGCATGGAATTTACATCAAAGTAAAGCTGAAACAGGTCACTGTCTTTACTAGTTTTGCCTAAGGTGACGCTCTTCCATATGCTTCTCATTTCAGCCGCCTG
Organism: Pseudamia nigra; assembly: GCA_029823295.1. Lineage (NCBI taxonomy): Eukaryota > Metazoa > Chordata > Actinopteri > Kurtiformes > Apogonidae > Pseudamia > Pseudamia nigra. Next base: position 12,243 of record JAQQAE010010147.1, read on the forward strand.
TGCCAGTGTTTCAAAGAAGAGACCAAGGAAGGACATGATGAGTTCACATGGAGACAATGTCCTCATAGTATATTCATATAATATTCTAATGCAGTAGTTCAATTTTGTGGCATTCAGTCCATGTATCTTAATTTTTGTCCATCGCAGTTAATAAGTTAGGACAGCGGTGACCAAACAGTTCAAGACCTAAAAGTGAAACATGGTTTGTTTTTGCGACCCAACTTTAAAAAATATGACCGCAATATCTGTTTTCTTTCTTATCATACCATCACATTGTGGCTTCATTTTGGTCTTAAAATGTAAAAGACAGTATGTACAGGATTGGATTTTAATTCAAATGAACAACAGAGTCAAGGAAATGAACAAAAAGTTTAGGAAAAACAAGAAAATGAAGAAAATTGAACTAAGAAAAACAACAACAAACAAAATAATCTTCAAGATGAGCAAAAATGAACAAAATCACCTAAAGTAATGAACAAAATCATCAAAGATATGGACAAACGTGAACAAAAAAATGAACAAAATTACAAAAGATCAACTATATAATCCAAAAAACAGAATAATGAACAGAATAATCAGGAAGATCAAAAATGAACTAAGAAAAAAAAAATGACCAAACCAAACAAAACAATCAGGGAAATTAACACTAATGAATCAAATGAATCTACAAAATGACCAAAAATTTATAAAATAATCAAGAAAATAAACAAATAAAGGGACTAATGAATCAGGAATGTTAAAAAGTAAACAAATCAAAAGAAACATAATCAAGGAAAAGGACATTCACAAAAAGAAGTATCAAGAAATTGAATAAAAATGAACTTAATGATAAATGAAATAATTAAAATAATCAAGAAAATGAACAAAATGAGGAAGCAAATGAACTAAATAATCTAACTAATAGCTAGGAATTAACAAAATAATCAAGAAAATGAACAAAAATTAACCAAGTAATAAAGCTCCTGCAGCCGATTTTCAGCCGCAGCCCTCTGTTTGAGAATGGCAGTGCTAAATGAATCAAAGACCATTTTCAAGAAGCAGCAGTGTTTTAATGTGCTCCCTTCCAGCTCCATCAGAGTTAAAGCGCAGAGTTAAGTCATGAGGCGGTGTTAGATTGCCTGTCACAAGAATTCACATCACACTTTGAGCATTTCAAACGCTTTCCACTGAACACAGCTGCATTCTAATTACATTCTGTTGATTCTATTGTTCCAGTCAGAGCTTTCATGTCTTAATTTCATTGTCAAATCATTAAACAGTGATGTGTCTTAACACACTTCTATGATCATGCTGATCTATAAGGCCTTGGCTGGCAGGTTGCCAGCATTGGAGGCTTTCCAGCTGAACGCCTTGATGTTTTTTCTCTGTGTGTGTCGAGAAAACAAGCAGATACAAACAAGGTTGAATAGCTACAGAGAATAAAGCGCTGCATTATTCGTGTTGTGTGTGTTACAGATATACAGGAATGTCTGTGTGTCTGTGTGTGGGCTTTGGTGGTGTGGCGGCATGTGAGTGTGTGTGGACTTTATACTTCCCATTGCTGAAACAGGAAGTGTAAACTAAACGCAGATGTATATTTGTGTGCAAAGTGTGTGTGTCTGGAAGTGTGTGTGCTATGAGGAAGCAGCTGTGCAAGCGGCAGCGTGTGCCAGGTCGGGAACACTTAAGCAGAACCAAGACTCTGTGTGTGTATGTGTTTGTGTCTGCATGTGTGTCTTTATTCTGCAGCATATGTACTTGTGTGTGTGTGTCTCTGTTTGTGTGTATGAACGGAGGAGGTTATTTTGGCCACCCATCTGTGCTAGGCTATTTCGCTACTGTTTCTGCAGGCGCACACACGCACTCAGACACACGCGCCGAGCGCTGTGCCAGGCAAGCTGTTCACTAGCTGGCGCTGGCAAAGCTCCAGAGAGAGTGGTGGCATCCATCTGTAGCACTGGAGAGCAGTTAGGCTGTGTGTCTCCGTCTGCGTGTGTGTGTGTGTGGGGGGGGGGGG
>JAQQAE010010148.1:0-14237 GCA_029823295.1 Pseudamia nigra
CAATTTGTATGGTATTTTTTGTATTACAGTGATGTTTTTTATTGTTTTTGTTCATTTTTACTGCATATTCTTGACTGTTTGGTTCATTTTGTTCATTTTTCTTCTGTTTACATTTAATTTTGTTCATTTACTTTATTTTTGGCTTATTTCTTAACACCTTTCAGTTGTGATTATTTTGCTCATTGTTCACTTTCTCATCCTTTTTGATTATTTTCCTAATTTTTCCCTCTAGTTTTTTTTTCACTTTTATTTATTTTCCTTATTTTATGTATGTTTCTTCTTATGTGTCTCTTTTTCCTCACTGTTTTGTTCATTTTAAGTCAAAATACTCACTGGCTAAATGCATTTTGCTTTGCTTTTTTGCCGTAATTTTGTTGTTTCTATTAATATAATTTCACCTCATTACAGCCTTTTCTAGGACAGTGTAGTAGACACCATGCATGAAAGGGTTTAGGTAAACAAATATTTTGGCAGTCACAAAGGCAATTTAAAAACCCTAACTACCTGACGAACAGTGATTTGATTTAAAAAGGGAACATAGTTTGAACACCCCTTCTTCTTCAGTAGTTTTTCTAGATTTTAAACAACTCAGAACATGTTTTATATTTTAGATTGACTAAAGTAGACGCATTTAGCATTGATGACAGACTCACGAGGTAGTCACCCAGAACGGTTTTCAAATGATGAGATTGTCTCTCATGAGGACCGTCCCCGGGAATGGATGCTGCCGAGGATACGTTTAACGGAATTACCAGCCTCAGAAACCAGGGCCGGTTTTCTTGAGAGACCTGTTTCATCATAGTGTGTCTTGAAATTTTCTGACTGACTGACCTTCATTTCTTAAAGCAATGATGGACTGTATTTTCTCTTTCCTTACTTCCCTTGTGAATCTGATGAGAGAATGCAAAGCTGGCATTAAAGCTAAATGTGGCTACTTTGGACAATCTAAAACATAATGTGGGCTGTTTAACATTTTATTGTTACTACATAATTCCACACATGTTCTTTCACAGTGTGGATGTCTTCAGTTTTAATATGTTGTTTTGGTTTTGTCTAATATCTCTTACTGTTCAGGTCTTATTTGTTTTTAGCTGTGGTTATAAGAAAAACACTAGCACTGTACTCACTTCTATAGATCAATTAAAAATATATCATAATGTACATTAAAAGATGAAAAATTAAGAATAGAAACAATATCTTTCAAAATACTTGACTTTACCCAAGAGCAAAAAATTAATGATCAGCATTTGTGCATAGAACATTAAAGGTCCCGTACTTTGAAACTCCATCTTTACTATGTTTTCTGTGTATATAAACTATGTGATATAAAATAAAAGCTACGAACATATGATCCTGTTCAGAGCTGCCCGTTCTGTGACAGAGCAGTAACAGTTTTTTTTACAGTGCAACAGAGTTTTTGTGATTTGTGACATTCCAAGATATAATCATAGTCAAGGTAAGATGCAGTAGTCCCAGCCCCGTGAGCCAGCAGAGTTCTAAATTGTAAAATTCCAGATTTAAATTTTAAAGCCTCATGAGTTACAACCAATCATATTCAAACACAGTGCAAAACATCTTGAGCGTCGTAGGGTAGAAAGAAGCTATGTAAGTGCAAGAACATTTACCGTCTACTAGGATTAGCCCCACGTCCACAAAAAGCCAACATTGCTGGTATTTTGTTTCCAGAAAGTTGTCCACGAAAAGTGCATTATTGAGTTTACAGTAGCTTTATGTATGAATACGATCCAGAGAATGTTGAGAATGGCCTACAGTTCAGAGTGTTTTCTGATGAATGGTGGGCGGGTACAACACTTTTCCATGAGAGTTAGAAAGAGGCCATCAAAAAAAAAAAAAAAACTGGGAAAAATCAAAAACATTATTTGTCATCCCTTTTACAGTAATGTCAATATATACATATAAGCAGCATAGACATACAGTAAATGTAAGTATTCAGATATGGGACCTTTAAAAAGAGCACAAACTGTAAATATGGCTTGACATTTGTTGTAAACTGTGTCCCATATCTGAAAAAGTACTGAATATTTTCACAAAATCAAACGTTCTTACCCCACATAATAACACACAGAGCTATATTTGCTATACTTTAATTTCAAAAAGGTTGCATTTTTTCCAAAATAATGTAGTTAAAGTTTATATTCTGTAGGCTGAGTTAAGGTGGGTTTTAAGTTTCAACAGGATGTGATTACTGGGAGCTGATTTGATGACAGTGACGGAGATCAGCACTTTTTTTCTCCTTGTGAATCAGTCTGCCAAACGCACACAGATGCGCACGGCAAAAAACCTGCTCATACAGGGTTAAAACAACTGCCAAGAAGAAATCAGATTAAAATGAGGTTGGATCTCATTTCAGTTTTTCTCTGTCACTTTTTTCTTTGCTCATGACCCATTTTTCTGAGCTGCTGCCGAAGAGAGAGAGAGAGAGAGAGAGAAAGAGAGGAACAGGAGGAGGGGTAAGAGAGGGATAACTTCAGTCCTCCACCTTAACAGACAGACAGGTAGGAAAAAAGTGGAAACGACAGACAGCGTGTGCTCGTAAACAGCTTTGTACTTTGCATTACGTGGAGGAAACACACTCATCTGAGCAGCGGCTGTTCAGTCAAGTCTTAAAGTGTGCATAAATGTGTGTGTTTGCATCAGTTATGAGTCACAATGAACAGCTGATGTGATTTGTGCTCCTTGTGCACAGGTCAGCGACTTCACCCGAGTGCATATGCAAAAGTAAATAAACTGCTTGGACCTTTGATTTCCCCTCATTTCACCATCAGTGATGAGTCCCTTTGTTTGTTTAAAATTGCAAATGCTCCTCTCTGAAGTGTTTTCAATCACATCCATCCAAAACCATGATTTGCTTATATTCTCACCCTGTCTCCCATCAAAATCCATCATTGATTCTATCTGAAGAGCATCTATTTCAGGAGTGACAGCAGATCATCTAAACACACAAACATCCCATCCCACGCCGTCATTCAAACAGGTCAACCCAGTCCCACATCCAGTGTTTGTGTGAGAGTGTGGGAGAAAGAGAGAGACAAAGTGAGAGACAGTACCTGTCGATGATAACAGGGTCTGAGGGTGTCTCATTACGGTTTCCGCAGCTCTTCTTGTCACAGCATCGACTAAGAGAGGAGAAGACAGTTGGAAAGAAGAAGACACAGGGCAAAGTTAGAGACGAGCTAGACACTGATAACAGCCAGTGTATTATATGGGAGTTCAAATTTAGATGTTTAAATGCGAGTGTTACAGCACGACGTGCTTTATCTGCACTGATGTAGAAAACTTCATCACCAAATTTACAGCAATTGATCAAATCTGTCTAAAACAGGCCAGAGTTTTTACTGAGCGAAGTCTGTTGTGCCAAGCAGGTCTAAACTGACAGCATGGATAAAAATAGACTTATATGACACAGAAAGTGAGGAGAAGGCACATCTAAAAGGAATAAGTAAGGTTTTAGAGAGGCAGCCAGCTGGTGAGCTCAGCTAACTCATGTATATGCCATAAAATTGCTACAAAATGTGCTGAGTGAAACAGTGACCAGCTACATTCACAGTGACTCAAATAGGTGGTGGTAATATAATCTGGTTTAAAAGTTTTAAAACAGATGTCACCAAAGATACAGAATAAGACCTCTGTGTAAAGAAATGGATACTGATAATACCATTATATCTGTTTTTTTTTTTTAACTTTACAGCTACTACTGCAGCTTAGTATTAACAGCTGAAACAGGCAAAAAGCAAATCTCAGGTTACAGAGCGTACAGGAAAAACTCTGCTGTTGGACAAATGGAAGCGGTGGAGCTCTGTCACTGTGTGCTGAGGTTGGAATAGAACAGCTAGTATTAGGCTCTCAGAGACATGAATTCATTGGCCATTTGATTGTCTGGCATGTTCACTGGCTGGGTGCACTATTTACCATGAGAGAGGTGTTCATGTCATCCTTTCACGGAAAACAAGAATTAAATAGTTCAAAAAAGGTTCAAGTATTTCTTTAATGTCAAAGAGCCACATTTTTAAAAGTTCACTACGTAAAATTATTATGTCTTGTGCTGGCTGACCCTTTGGATTGGTGTCAGCCTTATGCCGTTATGTTCCCTAGCACCTGTGTTAGGGTTACTTTGGGAAACATAGTTACTGGGGAACATAGATGTGCATACAGTAGATGGGCTGTCATTAGATCTAATACTGCCCACTGTTGAATTATAGATTGAAAGGATATTTCCAGAAAAAGCAACAAATGCAGAAATCGGATGTTGTAGAAAGTTTTAAGCTTAAGCTGTCATCACTAAACTAGGCACAAACACAAAACAGACACATTATTGCACACACATCTCCCATACTGAACATCTATGTGTTAATAGAAAACTTTCACATGGTCTGCTAATACTTTTTGTACAGATCCATTGAAATTGCTTGTGCAGAGTAAAAATATAAAACCTTAGCAGATAATATTCAACACATTTTTTCCCAAGTAGTAATATATTAATGTTTGACCATATCCCGAGCAATCACAGAGATGATCACCATGCTAATTGCTAATTACCCCCACCAAGGAGGTTATGGATTCAGGTTGGTTTGTTTGTTAGCAGGAGTTATCCCTTGGGCAAAGGATGAAGCCATTAGATACTGGAGGTGAACCGGGTCAGGATGCAGGTTCTGGATCAATTCTTCACTTTCTTTAACATTGCGAGGTAAGGTCATTTTTCACATTTTTGCTATTATCCAAAATATTGCACCAATCTCCTCCAGTATCTAATGAGTTCATCCTTGCCCCAAGGACTACCTTTGGTGAATGTTTCATCAAAATGTGTGCAGTAGTTTTTGCGTAATCCTGCTAACAGACAAACAAACAGTCTGAATACATGAGCTCCTTGCCTAATATTATCAAAAAAAATGCATCAATCAACATGAAACTATCTACATATACACAACTAACGGCGCTCTACGAGAAACAGTTTGGGTGAACGACAGCCTTGGCGGAGGTATGCGCTCCCTGAGTGCCCTCTAGTTGCCATCGTTGCCACTTCTGTGAGGGGTTTTGGCTTTAGGCCGACTTTCTCAGTGGTAGGAATGTGTAGCTGGGGTGAGGATTCAATAAGGTTTGAGGAAGGGGATCACAGTGAGGATTAGACCCAACATGCATGAAGACACACTGTAGGAGGATTGGCATGTACCCTTTTGGTCAACCAGTTGTTATCATTGAATTTGAAACATTTGTCTCTTCACAATGACCAAAATGGAGAAAACACTTCTATTATATCCCATCTAAAGTTGGTGACATATCCAGCACATTAGTGAAGAAGTCAAGGTACTGTTTCAGCCAATAACTAACAGGTGCAATAGGTTTCAAACTGTTTCAAACTACATTTTAAGATTTCTGCCTTTAAAACGTGAAACAGGCTGTTTTGTTTACATTATACCTTATATTTAAACAAACTGTATGTAGTGTGTAGAAGGAGAGAGAGGACAGTCAATGTAAGGATTTGTGAGGTAAGATTGTGTCCTCTGCACAGAAATCAGTGTACAGGTATGTGCAGAAAAAGGACGGTGACAGAAAGTGTCAGTTTATAATGTATGTTGTCATCTATTCTTTCTCTGAGAATAAAAATCGATAAATATACTCCAAAGGCAAAGTGCAGTAGCTCCACATAGGGTGACAGTTCAGTTAAGAATTGGACGTGACGCCCGATTGACATATGACATCGGCTTTATTTTTTGACAAAGTGTCTTGAGGCTGTCGTGACTTTCAGAAGAAATGAGGAATAAGCAACTACAAATTCAGGTAAAAAGCAAGTCAAAATGCAATGTGCCTTATCTTTCCTGGTGTTTGACTTCAAATGAAAGAAAAAAAAACAAGTAAATTAGCAAAATGAACCAAAGAGAGAACAACACCGTCAATTTTACAAACAAAATAAGCAGCGGAAGGAAGAAAAAAGAACAAAATAACCAAGAAAATTTGCCAAAACATAAAAAAGGAACCAAAAAATGAGGAAAATAATGAATCATTAAGAGAAAAGTAAATAAATAATAAACTAAATATAAAGCAAAATTAACAAAATAAGCAAAAAAATAAGCAAAATATAATTTTTAAAACAAATAATTAAGAAAATGGAAATTATTATAGAGTAAATGAACCAATTATAAACTGAAAATAAAGCAAAATGCAAAAAAAATAATCTGCAAAGTGTGCAAAAAAAATAAAAAAGCAACCAAATTAAGAGGAAAATTATGGACGAAATGTAAGGGAAAATGAACAAAACAATTAAAGGAAATGGAAAGAAATCTAAAATAATAAACAAAATAGTGAGGGAAAAGAGTAAAAATTGACAAAATAATCCAAAATTGAACAACAATAGAGGAAAAAAATCCAGAAAGTGAACAATATTGAGAAGAAATGATCAAGAGGTGAACAAACAAAGTGAAGAAAATATTTTTTGTAACAGAATAAAAACTGCTTGGATATACTTCGCCTTCATTGGGCAGTATAGCTTATGCAGTCTTCTACTTTGTTTCTTATATATATCTTAGTGCTTATAAGGTCTCTACGTTGTCACTGTTGCATGAGGTATAGAACAGGACTATCTCCTGGAAACTTCATGCACACAGCTGACATAAGGCGCTGCACCGTTAGGCTCAATTACCACTTTTGTTAAAATTAGGAGCCTAAATAATACAGAGTGAAGAACTGTCATGAATGTTATCTAAAACAGTACAAAAACAGCTTGAACTCGATCCTAATTGTACTGATGTCGGTAACGTGGAGGGTTAGAGAGGAGTAAAAAGGCCTGGGGCTTGGAGGAGGAGGAAGAGAGGGTGGGGCACAAACGTTGAAGTTAAAACAAAAACCTGCACGCCTAAATTCATACATGTACACATTACAAGTTTGTCAAAAGGCTTTCTGGCATGCATCAATTATGAATAAAGGTGTAAGGAAGAGGGAGGAGGATAAAGGTGGGGTGAAGTGAAAGGGTGAGCGTGGGAGGAGAAAGCTACAAAAAGAGCGTGAGTGGGGGGGTGGGAAGAAGAGGAAGGGGAGATGTCTCAGGTTTCTCTCTGTCACAGATGGCAGAGGTGGAAAGAAAGGGGCTGATACGTTACACCTTCCACATTGTCTCCACTATCTGCTGCTGTGCCTCTCGCTCTGCTCTCCCTGTCAGCTCCTTTCTGCAGCTCCATGAAGTGGGTCACAAAACTGTCCGGTACGAGCATCAAGTCCAAGAGGAGAGAAAAGGGGAGATAACGGCATAGGGAAATGGGTGGTGGCGAGAGGGGGGGGCTCTAGGTCATAAAAGAGGCGGAAGATGTTGTAAATGGAGGGGTGGGGGAAAGGAAAGCGAAGGGTAGGATGAGGGTAATGTAGCACTTATTGCTGTGGATGGTGATCTAATCATCTGCTCTCTTCAACATCAACCCCCCCCCCCCCCAACGACACACGCACTTTTAAACAATAGATTTTCAACAACAGCGTGAGTGGGAGATGCTATTTAAATGCACTCTATTGGAAACATTCATCGCTGTTTGATATAGAATCACTGAGATATGAAAGGAGACATATTGTGCAAAGTAAGGCTTCATGTCTTTTGCCTACCATTAAACACAGCTCTGAGAAAAAATTATGTTAAAAAAAAACACAAACCCCTGTTTTTCCGATAACTAGATCTAAAAAAAATGCATTATTAGATATTTGTGATGTCACAAATACACACTGTTCACAGTTTGTTCCTCAGGATTTAAGAAGCACCCAGACCATCATGATCTGCTGGAATCATGTGCCAGGGACTCTACATGATGGTATCCATGGCACTTACAGGAAAAGGGTTTTTGTCAAGTAGAGCTCATTTGCATATAAATGAGTTCACGTATATGGTAGGATGAAGGATCCCTGTGGTGTATTGAGTCAAAGTTTAAGATACTATACACATTCTTGGAACATGTAAGAATGAAATTAATTTGTTTAACAGAGCCATAGAGAAGATTTGAACATGCTCATGAGCTGTTGTGAAGTCTGTGTTGGAGTCTGTTATGTGCTGACAGCCGGTTGTGATGTTAGTTAAGTTCATTTTATTTGTCTCATTCTATGGCCAAACTGGACTGTTAAGGTTGCTTTCCCATTAGACTTTGTATAAAAGATGGCCAAACCTTCCCTTACATCACCCATATGTTTTTGAAGAACTGTTTAGAAACTCAAACGCTGCCGTATTGGCACCTCTACCTATCACTCTAATCCAAAAATGGACTTACATTTGAAGTCTGAGTGGAGCTGAGGTCGGTTAAATGAAACCACTCGCTAAGACACACCTGTCAATCACTACTCCAGTGCCCTTAATTATGCACAAATATCAGCATTCAGATCATCCGAACAGACAATACAGTATATGCATATGGAAATAAACTATAAAGACCAGGCTGAAATATGGACATTTTAACATGGGAGTCTATGTGGACTGAGTTGCAATCTAGTGCCCAGTGGAGAAGTTTTTGACACAGCTCAGCCACGGAGGTTGCCACATGTTTTGTTTTTTTTTTTTTTTTCACAAAAATCCTCATGCTGAGTCGTGACTCCATTGGCTTTCTATTGCTGCTGTTCTGGATTTAGCTAAGGTCAGTCTCCCAGCACAAACTCCACGTAGGCACTACAGCACACACACAAATATGACATAGTGAAGCATTGCTGTAAATGAAATACCTATTCACATTCATCACGTTAACTGAAGCATCTACATTTGCATTCAGAATTAAATTCAGGTTAACATTAATAATCCTTGGGGATAATTCATAAAATATGAATAACAATTTTAAACCAAAATATATCAGCAGTATTACTCAGTCAAGCCCCCTCTTTGTCACCTGCTCTGCAGTGAAACCTTCCTTCTGTTCATGCCAGAGCCTCCAACCCGTTTGGCGACATGGGGCTGTGTAGTGGCAGATTGGCTGGGAGCATATGGCTAATAGCACCACCATGACAATGAGCCACACTGATTAATGGACACCCTGAGCTCTTTGTGCGTGTGTGTGTTGTATGTTGTGTATTGCATGTGAGGCCCCTGCTGCAGAATCAGCATGTGAGAACACGAGGCAACAGCCGTAACTTTGACCTCAGCGGCTGTTACAGAAAAGCGAGTGTTTACACTCACTGCAGAAGTCAGAGTTTGTACACGGCTGCTGCTTCGGCTGCACTGTTGCTCCCCCAGAGGAGATGTTTGAATAATCCTGCAGGACAGAAGCAGGGCAACTCATGTTTACTCCACATGCTATATGCAAAACAGTCTATTCACGTCCACAAATCATTCCCCACATGATGAATAACAAAAATTTACAGTAAAATCTGTTGCCAAATACAATTACTTATAAATTCCTTGTAAATCACATCAGAATTTCAATGGGGCTTCCATAAACCCCTGCAGCCTGAGGACTGTTCAGCGAGCTATAGAATAAAATATTAGTGCGCCTTATTTCACTGCTTAAATCCCTGCTTGTGCATATAGATGAACCCCAATTTATATTGTTACAGTTAAAGTTGTTCAGTGACAAGGTCAGGGAATAAGAACAACTTAATTCATGTGCTAAATTTGAATTTTTATAACTGTGCTGTGCGTGTGTGTGCAAGTGAGTGTGCGTATGAGAGTGTGCCCATGCATATGTTTTTGTGCGTATGTGTGTTTGTGTAAAAGCCCCTGCCTATATTTTATAGTCAGATTGTGGAGAAAGGCCCATTTGTTAGCCATGAAACAACAGGAGGGTTCAGATTGACTAATGAGTTTCTCTGTGTCCTAATTAACCAGGCGTCACACACACCACACATGTATCCACACACACATTTCTCTATTGTATAGGATAGGTTGGCAAAATGCCTCTATAAATAGTGTTTCCTCCCAACCTACTTCTGAAGAAATTCATCTTTAGATTATAATTAAAGCAACGACTCTGATAGCTAAAACTCATCTTCCTCAACACATATATATGTGTATGGATGCGTCTCTGTGTGTATATGTGTGGGGGGGTTAATGAGGGTGACAAAATAAGAAATGCAGTGAGTGCAGAGGAATGATTGGTGGGAACTCTCTACAGACAAGCAAAGTATGCTGGAGAAAAGAGGAACAGAGGAAAAAGTAGTGGAGAGAAGAGGAGAGGAAATGAGAGGAGAGGAAAGGAAATGAGAGGAAAGGAAAGGAAGAAAGAAGAGGACATGAGAGGAAAGGAAACACAGGGAAATGCGAAGAGAGGAAACCAGAGGAGAGGAAACAAGAGGAGAAGAGCGAAAAGGAAATAAAGGGAGGAGAGGAAACGAGAGGATGAAGAACATCAAGGAAGAAGATGAGAGGAAATGAGAAGAGAGGCGAGGAAACAAAAGGAGAGGAACCAAGAAGAAGGAAGAGATTAAATGAAAGAATAGGAGAAGAAAGCAGAAGGATGGAAACAAGAACTGAGGCAGCAAGAAAATTAGGAGAGGAAACAAGAAGAGAAGAACTGATACAAAATGAAAGGAGAGGAGACAAGAGGGGAGGAAACTAGAGGAAAGACGAGATGAAATGTGAGGATAGGAAAAGAAACAAGAAGAAAGGAAAGGGAGCTGAGGCAGCAAGAAAAGAGGAGAGAGAGGAAACAAGAGGGCAAGAGAGGAGTGGATAAAACAGTAGCTATACTCCCTGTGATGACATTTGAGACGACCTGATGAGGAACGAAGAGAAAAACAGACGTATATTTACCTGCACATGATCTCATGTGTCAGCAACACTCGGCACATCTCTGGGTTTTTGTCTTGGCCTTCATATACGATTGCCTAAAGTGAGCAAAACAGAAAAAAAAGATGTTGTTACTTAAAAATAATAAAGAGGCCAAATTTAGCAAAATAGTCCTCGCCTCCAGTGTTATGTTGATTTGAAGTGGGCTACAGCAGGTAATTTTCAAAGAAGTATGTCAGCGAGTGTAACAAGAATCTCCACAATAGAGACATTTTAAGGCACAAAGATGTCGACTACAAAGGTAACACATATTTAACCCAGTCACCTGAATGTCATGTTGTCATTGTACACAAATGCAAATCCCAAATGCATGTAATATACAGCATGACCAAAATAAAACTGTATTTCATTTCAGCATTTCTGTTTACATCAGGACTCTGCAACCTGTGGCTCTAGGGCCACATGTGGCTCTTTAGCCCCTCCCCAGTGGCTCCTGAGGCTTCATAACACCTTCTAAGAAATCAAGATTAATAAAACAAGCACTAAATCAACAAAAAGAAGAAAAAAAAACTAAGTAAAGAATGAACAAAAATTTTGACATAATCTAGGGTAAAAATCCAAAAAAATTGACAAAATAATCAAAAATGTCAAGCCATACTAAATAGATTGAGCAAAATTGAACAAAACAATAAATTAAATGAACTAAATTAAACAAAACAACCAGATAAATGAAGAAAAACACAAAAATGAACAACAAGAAGCACAATAATAACACAAAATTAGACAACAATAATACATAAAATGAACAAAACGAGCAATATCAATCAAAATGAGAAGAAATAAATAAAACAAACACGTTTTTGCACGTTGCATCTAAAATGTGCATCATATGTCCCGTAGTACATAAAGAGTTCTATTTTTTTCTTTCCGTGAAAAATATGGCTCCTACTGTATGTTGTATAGGTGTATGTGTAAATCAGTATACTCTGAGAAATGTGTGTTGTTTAGCCATTTTTATGTTGACAGTGTTTAGGTACTGACAGCATTTGGCTAGTTTTAAGAAAAAGGTTGGAGGTTTGTATTGTTTAAATGCATTTAGGAGTGGGAGTCTGCTCCTAAAGGCATTTAGATCAGAAAAGTGATGTCTGTGCACAATCTAGCCCTGTCTATCGAGGAAGGGGAACAAAGTTCAATTCATAAATGTTGATATAAAATATGTTTTGGGTCAGAAATGTTGATTTTATACATGTTTGTGGCTTGCAGTAATGAGTTGGAAGAGGTTGAATAGCAGGCTTGAAGGGTAGCATTGCTTAAATTGAACTAAACGAGCAATACCTAGGCATGGAGCGTCAGCTTGAGCATGTTAAAGGCAGCGCAGTGTCTCTGATAGGTGCCAGCCTGTGTGCACCGGTGCATGAGTGCATAAGAACGTATCTTTTCAGAACGTCACACTCTACTAAGGTGGTGGTCGTATTCCGCGAAACAGCTCTGCAGAAAAGCAGAATTGTGACAGTAAAGATGACTCGTGTAAAAACAAAAATGTGTGTGTGTGCATTTTTATGGTAGTAAAAATGTACATACGCGACAGTAGAGTTTTACTTCAAATAACAGCAGCAACACCTTCACTTCTCACACACGAGCATATGAGAGTTCAATGTCGGCACGTTATGTTCTTGTCACCCCAGTACATACCTTGGCCAACACAGTGTTTTCTTATATGAGTGGTTCTCAACTGGTGGGTCGGGACCCAAAAGTGGGTTGCAGACTTCCTGAGTGGGTCTCAAAGTGTAGGGTTTAAAAAATCTTTATATCTGTTGTAGTACTTTCAGTATATTAACATCTGTGGCCACTGTAATAAGGTTTAGCGGAAGGATGACAGGTTACATTGTACTGTAGTTTGTATTGTAGTATTTTGTTCATTTTAATTCATTTTGTCATTTTCATTTTTGTTGATCAGATTCTTTTTTTCATGTCAAGTTTTTATTTTATTTTTTTTTTGGTACATTGTCCAGATTGTTCTGTTAATTTTCTAAATATTTTGTTCATTGTTATGATTATTTTGTTCATTTTTTATCATATTCAATTATACTGTTCATTTTCTTGACTATTTTGTTATTGTCAGTTTTTTCAATATTATTCTTTTTATGTCTGAATCACTTTTTCATCTTGAATGTTTTGTTCATTTGTGGGGAATTTTTTTTTTTTCATTTTATTGATTATTTTTCATTTTTTTGTTCATTTTTTATATTATTTTGTTCTCTAATTTGAAGGCAGTGTTGAAAATTTACACATGTTCTATCCTAAATATATTCATATTTAATATATATCCTGTACATGTTTTCTTGCTAGTAAAAAAATTCATTTGCCAGATTTGAATTTGATTTAAAAAATGGGTCTGATGACTGTTGGACACCAGTAGAGAACCACCATTTTACACAGACCGTCCACACAACAACCATTTCTCATCGCACACACTGATGAGGTGAATCCCTAAGGTCTGATATTACAAATGCCTGTGAATATGCTTTTATATTCTCAAAGCACTGGACACAGTTTCCACCTCGGAGAAGATGCCACAGCTTTATCGAGTTCTCTGCTTCACCTGCTTCCCTGATGCATTACTCCCGCCTCTGTAAGAAAGCTCAAAATAAAGCACAAGTCACACACCACTAAGCTTTCTATCAATCAACATATATCCCCTGCCTGTATTTGGTCTATTCCAGTCTGTTTGATCTGTCTTTCCAAATCCCAGCAAGGCTTGTCGAGTGACAAGTTCCTTCTCCCAGAGTTCACACTGTCCTGCTGCTGTCAAGTCAGTAGTAAATTAACACACAACAACCTACAGAACAATGATGGGCTTTTTCACATTATTGGACAGAGGATTGTCTGAACAATTCTTAATCTGAGCTAATGGTCTGAGTTGAAATGAATTTTGTTTGGTTAGTAATGTAAGATAATGTAGTCAATTGCAGGTTTTTACTGTGCTTTGTTAAAAGTCCCATGCTGTGAAAAACCATCTACAGGAACACAGAGGAACACTGCTTTGAGGAAGAACACTGATAAAAAGGACATTTGTCAGAGAATTAAAACTTTCTCTGGATACTAACCCTCCTCACAGTGTGTGAACCTGTCCAGAAGTTGTGGATGAACTCTTTACCCTGGAAAAGTTGGAAATATGTTTTTTTGACTTAAGTAAAACAGTGCTAATGCTGATTAGCCTTGCTTAGCCTTCCTGCTATGATTTTGGCTGAGGTGAAAGAGTGCTGACGATAACTAGCTTGGCCTGCATGTTGAGTGTCTTTTTAAAGAGTGCTACATTAATCCTGATCATCTTAGACTGCTTAGATGAAAACAGAAAATAGAACCTAAGTCAGAGGATGAGTTTGCGTCAAAAGCTCAAGTGAATGAGCATCTCAAATATGTGGATGTGAGTAAAATTTTTTAAGGCAATTAACGCGTTAACACTTCTTCTTCTTTTCCTTTGGGCTGTTCCCTTCAGGGGTCGCCACAGCGAATCATCTGCCTCCATCTCACCCTATCC
>JAQQAE010010149.1:0-14236 GCA_029823295.1 Pseudamia nigra
ATCCCCAACATAAACCCACAAGTCCCCATAATGCCGGGTGGCTCCCCCTAGCGGCACCCCACAGCCGCTACAATATGACAAATGGAAGCCACAGAGATGATTTGCTTCCACTTTCCAATTAGTCAGGCCAGTAGGGGTGTGTGTTGTGAGGTTAGGAATGCAAAATGCAAATGTTTCTAGGCCACACACAGACACAAACATCTGGTAAGAGGCTTACGCCCCATCGCCATATGACAGCACTCCCATTAAAACCATTCTCCTCAGCTGCTGTGAGAGGAAAAAGCGTCACGGAATCATGGCCACCACTGGAAACCCTGTAAAATCTCTGTGTGAATTTTTGCTTTGCTTTTACCTTCGGTTATTCTCTGTCACATTCCTGACAAGAATAATGGCTACATTCATCCAGGCACTGGTGTTCATTATTTCAGTGCCCTTGATAAACAGAGCCATTAAGACAAGCCTCGAGGCCGCTGACATGTTACCGTCCCCCTGCACCTCACGGCCACCGGACGGTTTTACTCTCACAGACAAAAATGAAACTAAAAACAGAGGTCTGTACAAATCTACGGATACACTGCTTTAAAGGAAAACCAAATAATTAAACCTCTGTTTCCCCAGGGATAGGACTAAAAAAACACTGACTGGGTCACTGGTGGTGATCTATTTTATTTTCTTCATTATTTCTCCTTGTTTTTTTTTTGTAATTTCATTCATTTATTTGGCTATTTTGTTCATTATTTTTATTCATTTTCATGGATATTTTTTCATTTATGTCCACTTTTTTAATCACTTTGTGTTTTGTCCATTTATTGATTATTTTTTCATTTTTATTCATTTTTGTGGTTATTTTGTAAATTGAGGTGTATTGCGCATTGTTGTTAATTATTCATTCACTTTCTTGATTTTTTTCTGTGTTTTTTGTCCATTTTTGTTAATGCATTTTTCATTTTTTAAAATTTTCATGGTTATTTTGTAAATTTATGTCCACTTTCTTGATAATTTTGTGCATTTTTGCTCATTATTTGCTTCTTTGATTATTTTGCTGTTGTTTTCCCTTTTGTTGATTATTTTCCCATTTTTATTCATTTTCATATTTGTTTGTAAAATTATTTCACTTTCTTGATTATTATGTATATTTTTGTTCATTTTGGATTCATTTTCTTGATTACTTTGTTATGTTTTGTTCACAATTGTTCCATCTTTTTAATTTGTACATTTTATTCTTATTCTTGATTATTTCGCTATTACTATCCCATTTTATTATTTTTTAAAATTTTGATGCATTTTTTGTTAATTTTTAAATTAAAATGAACCAACTTCAATCTCTATTCTTATGCATTTTATTATTTTTTCACATTTAAAGATGTAGCATACTTTTATATTCTAGAAGTTTCTACGTCACGTGGATATAACATGTATCTTTTCCATCTTGAGCTGCAAAAGTCTGGAAGTCTTGAATTAGAGGGTAAAGCATTCAGCCCATAATTCTGGGTTGTCCTCTATCTAAACCCACGTATTCTACAGTTGACAAAAATTCTGCTTAGGTATATTGTCAAAGACAGTGTTCAGAGCCTCATGTGTGTTTTCTAGGAGAGGACTCTGGAGGAATGATGAAATCTTATCACAGTGTGGTCTCTGTACAGTAGCAGACCTCCCTCTCCCCCCGTTTAGCTCTGATCTCCATGTACAGCATGTAAAACTATGACAGAAGGAGGCAGTCAGCACTTTGCTCTCTGTCTCTGCACCAAAACTCCTAGCTCTACAGAGACGCCAGTCTTCCAATTCATCATTTTGACACTTAGTGTTGACTTGCTAAATAAAGAAGTTATGGTTCATACCTCCTATCAATACAGTGGCTGTCCCCTATCCCAGCTCTTTTTTTGCGAATGTACGTCAATAAATGTATGCCCTCAAGAGCTGCAAAAGCAAGTGTGATGACTGTAAAGTTAAGATAAAACCCAGAGAGAGGGCGGATGAATTAAATCAAGATGTAGAAAATTGGATCCACAACAGTTTTATACACCCATTCCACACCTCCTTTTTATACGCATGCATTTCTGAGCGTTGAAATCAGCCATAAGTCAAGTCCATATTCCTTTCAATGACTCATGTTTTCCTACAAAATATGGATTTATTTTTCCTATAGGAACTGTTTCATACAACCCTGTTTCCAAAACAAGCTG
Source organism: Pseudamia nigra (assembly GCA_029823295.1). Lineage (NCBI taxonomy): Eukaryota > Metazoa > Chordata > Actinopteri > Kurtiformes > Apogonidae > Pseudamia > Pseudamia nigra. Next base: position 2,184 of record JAQQAE010010149.1, read on the forward strand.
AGCCTCTGTATTTAATGTAACAAAAACATAATACAGGACTGTGAAAACGTGCTTGCCCCCTTCCTGATTTCTTAACTTTTTGGATATTTGAGTGTGTGCATATTTAAGTGCGACAAATATACAAAAAAAGTACGAAATCAGGAAAGGGGCAAGAACTTTTTCACAGCACTGTATTTAATTGAAAAATGCCACAAAGACAACATATCACATGCTAAAACTAAACTGTTTTGGGGAAATTATCTGCCCATTTTGAAACTGATGGCAGCAACACATTTCAAAAAGTTGGGTCAGGGTCATGTTTACTCCTCTGTTGCAACATCATTTCTTTTAACAACATTCTGTAAGTATTTGTGAACTGAACAAAACATTTGCTGTTCATCCCCACCAAACTCTCTCATCCATGTCTGTATGGGCCTTGCTTTGTGTACTGGTGCACAGTCATGTTGGAACAGGAAGGGGCGATCCCCAGACTGTTCCCACAAAGTTGGGAGCATGGAATTGTCCAAAATGTCTTGGTATGCTGAAGCATTCAGAGTTCCTTTCACTGGAAATAAGGGGCCAAGCCCAGCTCCTGAAAAACAACCCCACGCCATAATCCTCCCTCCACCGAACTTTACACATGGTATAATGCAGTCAGACACGTACCACTCTCCTGGCAACCGCCAAGCGCACACTTGCCATCAGATTGTTAGATGGACGTAATTTGTCACTCAAGAGAACACATATCCAGTGCTCTAGAGTCCAGCGGCAGCGTGCTTTACACCACTGCATCTGACACTTTACATTGCTCTTGGTATTTCTTGGATGCAGCTGCTTGGCCATGGAAACTCATTCTGTGAAGCTCTCTACGCCTTGTTCTTGAGTCAATCTGAAGGCCACATGAAGTTTGGGGGTTTGTAATGATTGACTTTGCAGAAAGTTGCTGACCTCACTCATTGCACTATGCGCCTCAGCATCTGCTGACCCCACTCCGTCATGTTACATGGCACTTCGTGGCTAAGTTGCTGTCATTCCCAATTGCTTCCAGTTTGTTATAATACCACTGACAGTTGACTGTGGCGTGTGGTTTTTCTTCCAGTTGACTGTGGAATATTTAGGAGTGAGGAAATTTCATGACTGGACTTGTTGCACGGGTGGCATCTTATCATAGTACCACGCTGGAATTCCGTGAGCTCCTGAAAGCGACCCATTATTTCACAAATGTTTTTAGAAACAGTCTGCATGCCAAGGTGCATGATTTTATACACCTGTGGCCATGGAAGTAATTGGAACACCTAATTTAAATTAGTTGGATGGGTGAGTGAATATAGTGTAAGTATGATTAAATATAATAGATAGATCTGGTCCGTGCTATATTCTATTAAATATGATGTTTCAGTATTTTCCTAAACATCCCATTAAGTCTTCCAAGAAGGTTATGTTTTTATCTGTGTTAGTTTATTTACCTGTTTACCACATAACTTAAAAAGTTATTAATGGATTTAGATGCACTTTTCAGGATAGGTCGGAAATGGCACAAGGACCAATTAAGTAGATTCTGGTCGTGATCTGTATCATCATCTGAATGCAGAAGATTTTTAAAAGATTTAAAAGATTCACCATTGTGAGATAGGGTCAAATTCAACATTTGTCCTTGTTACACCACAAATAACACCCCACCAATATAACCAAAAAAGCCACAGAATAAGACCATAATAGATTCTATCAAACCACAAAGTTTGATCCAGATATGGGCAATATTCCAGATACTGTATTGTGATTCAGAATGCTTATACTTACGGGGGTTGAGGAAAATAGTAAAAATAGGTAGCAAATAAAGCTAGAGACATGCAACTGACCAAATTGTACAGGAAAGTCTGCTGATTCAATAATGTGCCCATGGATTTTACATAACTTCAACATTTATGGACCTAGATCCATAAGAAAACCACCATTATAAAAATATTATATTTTGTGAATAACTATTGACCTAATAATGATACATACATGATTCCAAATGCTAATGGTAAGCTTTCATGGTCAAAAGAAATCCAACAATGAGGGTAAAAAAAATATAAGAATGTTAGTTTGGTGTAGTAGCATTATGGAGGAAATGAGCATACTGTAGGTTCAAATGATAGTCGGTTTTCAATATGAAGAGAACCTGAGGGGCCCTGGTGGAGGTCTGCGCTCTCTGAGCACTTTCTAGTATTTACCATTTTACAGTGGCTCAACATTTTTGGAAGCTGGATTGTACAATGAAACAGATAATTTTGTCAGAGTTGCAGACTACATAAGTACTACACAGCTGAAGTCAGGATTAGTGTTCCAACACCAAATTTAGATCCTGTACTGAGATGACCATTAATAATCTGCTGAGACCATGCATTAAGTCAGCCGAGCACAGCGAGTTTCAGAGCTGTTCTCATGGTGACAGAAGGATATTTGCTGCAAACAGCCAACCTGTTCTTTAAAGGAGACACAGTGTGCTTGGCTTCATGTCGATAAAGGTTTTTCTTCCCACAGTTGGAGTAGATCTATCTAGTCCAGTTCTTTGAATCATTATCAGATGTCTTAAAATGCATACCCACATGCCAGGATAAAACCACATTCCATCTGAGAAACCGTATCAAAGCTGACAAAGCCTGAAAAGTGAAACTACCATTTTTACTCTTCGAATCTAAATTCTTTTTCCAGGATTTTCCCACTGCCAAAAAAGTGTCAAGCCAGTTAAAATACTAAAACTCTATCCATAGTCTCTGAACCAGTCTTTAGATGTTGCAAATTGAAAGGAAAGCAGACAACATTAGTCCTTAAATATCCACTTAAATGAGAACTAACAGTTTACCTGGTGTTTATGGATGCATTTTTCTGTATAATGTTGCTCTTGGAGGAATTAAAATATGTACAGTACCTTCCTTGAAAATGTACAGATGATGAAGTCAGAAGCAAAAAAAAAGAAACCTTGAGACTTGTTTATTGATGATATGCATGACTGCTTTTCCACTGTGCACAGTCCATTTTTAAAACACTCACTGTTGACTCTGCTCACTTACAGTACGACAAGAATGAATTCTGGAGCATAAAAAGAAGGACGGGGAAGGGGTTGGCAAGAGTTCTCAGCACGGTACATAAATATGAGTGAGTTTACATGCACAAAGAGATCTGATGATGAGTTTTTTGCTACTTTTGTTTGAAGGCTGGTGCTGATAGGAGCAGGGTACAGGGGGGAAGGCAGAATAAACAGTTTTACAGTACAGTACTTGGTTTCCATCACATAACCAAAGAGATAGAAGCAGGCAAACGGTTGCTATGCTGAGGGAGAACACCACAAGAAAGGATTTTTTTAGCATGTTTACAAGTGGGGATACTGAGAAACTGAACCTGCAGCATAGGGTCAGAAATGAGACTACAAGAACTCTTTGCAGCTGTGTACTCATATCTGGATGAAAAGGTGGAAATGTGGTGGATCAGACCACTTTCTGCCCCAGATCAGAGGTCTCAGAGTCCAAAGACAGTCTCGGGAGGGGATTATTACCAATATAAGAAAGAGGAGCATGAGGAGAGGGCTTGTAAGAAGGGAGCTGACGGTGGGAGCATCAGGTGGCCAGCCACAAATGTACACATCTCTGTCTTTATTTTAAATTAAAACACCTTTTTTCTGTTTCCTTACATCACTATAGTATACATACTATACAATACCCACTGCACTGCCACTGTGTTCCCAGCAGGGATGAAGAGCACAGACAGGTGTTGCAGGTTCTTACACTAACATTCAATACTTAATAAACATGGGAGGGAAGTCCCACAGAACCCATACACATATATACACATTCACACAAATGAAGACACACAAGTTAATGCTTCACAACACAGCCGCATAATGTCGAGGGAACTTCATCGTTAAAAAAAACAAATCTTACAGGAATCTTCATCAGCTATATTACAAATAAAACACAAGCTCTTCTCTGACTGTGAAAACACTGACAAATAAAACATCCTAACCACACATTCAGTGGTGATGGAGGTCCATCTTGTGTTTGTGTGTTTAGAGAGAGAAACATATTGACAAGAAGTAGCTGTGTGGTCATTAAAATAAGACTGAAGTGGCATAAGAAGGATTGAGTGGTCCTTTCTAAGGAAAAAACAAAAAGTGCCAAGGTAAAGTGATTTCAAGTAATCTGTGCTCTATACACAGGAGAGGAGGAGGGAAGGAGAGGAGTGAGTCCCATGATTCGGACGTGGCCACTACTGGCTCTTCTTGTGTTCAGTCAGGCTCGTCGATGCATCTGTGGGTGTTTCTCCTCGTGCAGCTTTCCAGAGGATGTCCATCCACTTAGACTGCAGTTCGGCATCTTGGGCACTTAAGAGCAAAGTTTGCTGGGTGTGACTGAGTCGGAATGCGTGTTTCACCTCCGACTTCTCACCTCCTGATGATGGCACCGCGGTGATCTCAAAACCAGGCAGAGGAATTGTCCGCGCTCCCTTGGAGTCCTGTAGAAAAGAGTTGAAGGAGCTGATCAGGACCAGGGTTATAATGAAAACAAAACAACTAGAAATAAAAATTATGTAAATAGGTTTCAAACACATAGAAAAAAAACTACATATAATTAACAATGTAACACACATTAAATAAAAAAGGACCGCATATAAACTAATTGTACTGATTGTACATGCTTCAAGGTGTACAAGATTAAAATGTCTTTGCACAATATGGGCATATATCCAGCCCGAGATATACAGGTGCAAAGCAAACATTGCAAGTACTGGAAGTCAAAAACATAAAGTAAACTGCACAGTGAAAAACAGCACTTAATAGATGCTTTTTAACAATGACATGTTACTGTATCTTGTTGAGCAACATTGGGCCTTTAAAACATAGTTTTCCATATAGTACCTGTAAAACAATCAATAAACAACATTTTTAAGTTTAAAAGTAGTTGATTTCTGCAAATAAAAAAACACTTTTCACTTCTGAAATTAACTGATTTCCCTGGAATACAAACCAAGCATCATCAGGATGAATAAGATTAATTCCTAACTCAGTATAAACTCAGAATAAGATTTCATTTGACAAAGGTTTTCATTTATGTCAAATAAATGAAAACAAACACTACACATACAGAGGTGACAGCTCAATACTCTCCACTCGGTGTGCACAGTAAAGCGTGCTTTCTCTTTCTGTTGCCCTTCTTTCTTTCCATATAATCAGAAAATGCTTATCCAACTGCCATTAATCCTAATGTTTGGAATGGTAGCTTTCTGTTGGGGGATTGGGATAATAGTCTTGGAAATGAATCAGGGAAGCTTTAACAGGCTGACTTCCCTTCAGTGTCATCCAGTATGAATGGCGGTATCCGGTGGAAAGCTTTCCAAACATGATTGCTTTGGGGAATCTTGTTCAAGCAATCATGTCAGCCACTAGTTTCATAGATCTCCTTGGGACACTCTGAGCAGATTTACTGCTACATACAGAACCGAGTTGTCAAGGAACTGAATTGGTCTTATCTGGTCTGTAAGCTACGACTGAGTCACTCGGCACAGTGGCCACCTGAGGTCACAGGCAGAACAACCAAATCCTCCTGGCCCAAATCTATAGAGTGCAGATACTGAACAGACAGCCTTGCAGCGGCAGAATCGACAGAGCTGACTGACACATGCTCGGTCATGTGCCGGCTGCTGCTCTGCACAGATGTCCTGCTCAAACGAGAGGATGTAGACAGGACATACAGAAAGGCTGAACAACAAGACTATCAATGACCCAAGCTCTCTGTGGCTATCTGAGGTCACATGTGCAATGCTTATTATTCCTTATTTACACAAAGATTACCAGCAAACCAGAAACAGAGGAATTTAAATGGTGTATGTGATGGGAATAGGATGTACTGCACGGGTACTTCAGATAATTATGCTGAAAACAGACTGAAAGGTGTTGTATGTTGTGATTAACAGAGGGGTTCAAACATCTATCTTTAGAGCGTTTTACACTCTTACCTGTCCACTGCTCTGCAGATACAGCACCAGCGGCTCAGCTTTGGTGACAGCCACCCACGTCTTAGTCCAACTCTTTCCTTTCTCCTGCACCTGGAGGTGGCCACACAGTATGCAGTTCTCCGCTGTCAGAGACATCTGCCTCTGCAAGGATGGCACAACATAAGTTGAACCTCAGTTACATGTATATGCGATGGAAAACATATGCCGCTGAGCACACTACCAGTCAAAAAATGACTGATATTGAAGACATCAAAAATGTGAAAGCACACATATAGAATCATGTAGTGAACAACAAAACATGTTTCATACTTTAGACTGTCAAAAGTAGCCACATTTAGTTTTGATGACAGCTGAACACTCATGGCATTCTCTCAGAATCATGAGGTGGTCACCTGGAACGGTTTTCAATTCACAGCTGTGTCTTGTCAAGAATTAATTTTTTGCCATTTCTTGCCTTTACATGCACTTGAGTCGTTTTTTTCAAAAATATGTAGTAGTACTTTTTACTTTTACACAGTTACATATGACCACAGCTCAGTGAGTACAAGTCAATTTTACACATTCAGAATATTAACAATATAAGCAAAGCTCAGCAAATAATCAACAAAATATTAACAGAATGAACCCAAATGGGCAATGTATTCAACAAAGGAGCAAAATAACCAACAAAATATTAACAAAATGAACAAAATTAGCAAAATAATAAACAAATATCAACAAAGGAAACAAAAATTAGTTAAAAAGTACAATTAAATAATGAACAAAAATCAAAACCTATTAACGAATAAAAGGATAAAGTTTATTCTATTCTATTCTATAAAACATTTCTAGAATGCGCTGGTGCAGCAACTGACAACAGCTCTCTGCTTCTTCTCTACTTTTTCTTAAAATTTTTGGATGTGCACTGCTTTTTTGGATCTTCTTTTGTGAGATCAATTTTCCATTAATAAGAGAGAAGAATTTACTCCAGAGAGGAGCTCCTGGACCTGAGGCAGAGGAAACGTGGAGCTTACCAACCAATCCCACTGGATCTAAGAAGGGCTCTGCATGACTTCAGGGCTGCTACCAAAGTCAAACTCAGAAGATTCAGATATGAGCCTTTTCTACCAACTATACTGATGGGCGACGTGAACTCACTACCCAACAAAGTGGATGAGTTGGAGGCACTGGTGAAGAGCCAGAAGGAGTTTCAAAAGGCTGGCTTCATGTGCTTCTGTGAGACCTGTGAACAGTGACTGTCCAGACTCCTCTGTTAAATGCCTGCATACACCATGGTTCGGTGGGACAGAGATGTCAAAAAGTCTGGAAAGAGGAGCGACGGTGACTACCATCACTACACCGCAGGATTGGACATTGTAGGAGATTCTTCATCCCCACTGCCATCAGAATGTACAACCCTACAGCCAATAGCAAAGTGAAGACATCTTAATGATAAAATCTTTCAAGCCTATGAGCTGTAGATATGAATTTCCCATGAAGGGATAAATAATGTTTATTGTATTGTATTGCATTGTATACAAAAAAAGCAAAAATAAGTAATATTAGCCTATAATAAATTAATCACACCTCACAAGTTACTCACAACTTGAACAGTTTTTTTATTAGACCCTTGAGTACTGCTTCTACTTGAGTCATTACAATTATGAAGTAACAACTTGAGTATAATTTCTGTTTACTTTACACACCTCTGGTACAGAGTCAAATACTCAGCTACGTAAAGATTACTTGGAATGAAGGTCAGTCAGTCTAAAAAAATCTCAAAAACTTTGAATGTGTTCTCCAGTGCAGCCATCAAACGTCACATGAGAATCGCCCCAGAAAATGAAGACCGATAGCTATGTATGTCGGCTGCAGAAGATAAGTTTATTAGAATAAACAGCCTGAGAAACAGTCCTGGGTTGTTTAAAACTTTAAACATTATTTACTGCATAATTTGAAAGGTGTTCCTTCATAGTTTGGATGTCTTCAGTAGTAATGCACAGTGTTGAAAATAATAAAAATGAAGAAAAAAGACTGAAAGAGTAGTGTATAAAAATGCTTGACTTGTACACTGAATAAGTACTTTGAATTACTTTGCAATTTAAAACTATCTGCATCATATTTTAGGGTTTCAATCCGATGAACAGCTCAGCTCTCCTGCTGTGCACCATTACATAATCGTCTTTAACAAAGGATACAATGTAGGACACAGTGAGATTTGTACAGGATCAGGTGTTCATGTTCCCGCTGCTGTGTCTAACCCTAGTTTAGTTTACAGCTCCCTCATGTGGTAGATCATCTCACTGCAAAGGTATCTTCCTCCATGTGTTAAGCTGCTGTTTAAGTACTGTATGCTCTTACGTATGTTGAAACTCTTGGGAAATGTAACTAATTTAGCAACATTAAAGAGACAGTATGGATAGTTTTCAGTGTAACCAGGTTAGACGGTCTCCATGTCCTGAGACAGGTAGAGACTCAGACAGACTGCTGAGTCAACGGAGACGGCTGCTCCTCCTTGAGCTCTGATTATCATATTAGTCGTCAGAGAGGGATCAGTTGATCTTTCAGCGTGAATGTGTGCATGCTCACAATGCATCTGTAATGCACGGAGTGTCTGAGTACAACGTCTGTTTATATGTGCAATACTTTTAGAGCGTTCAGTGACTTTTGTGTCTATGATTCTCTCCTGGATGTAAATGAATACACGGCTGTGCTTCTGTCATCCTGTGTAGCCAGCTGTGCCATCTGGTTGTATCGGAGTCAAAACTGAGACAGGAATCCATTTGGACTGGCATAAATCAAGGAAAGATAAACTATTCTACCCTTGCTACTCAGTCTGTTTCAGTATGGATATCCTTGTTTTTGTTTGTCTCTCACCTCGGGTGCAGCTTTCCGTTTCTGTTCACTACCGCCTAGATTCTCCAGGCTAAGGTTGGCTTCAAAACACTCGGGGCACACTCGACTCGTTTTGTTGTCCAAGGTCTTTGAACACTTTGCACAGATGGCCTGCAGAAGGACAAAGAGGGAGAAGGGTAGACAGTGTTTAAATACTGCTCGGTTCATGCTTAACTGTCCGAAAGATTTCCCACTTGTTCTCTGACTTCTCTCCTTCACCTCTCAAATTTCTCTTTTCACATCTGTACTCACAGCTCCACAGGCCTTGCAGTGGTGTTTGCGTTTGGTGAAATTGAAGCTTTCACTGCAACCTTTACACGTCTGCTTTTCTTTCTCCTTTTTCTTGGAACTCTTCTGAATATAGCAGAGAGAAAAAAACAAGTAATCATAGGTGAAGGTCCTAAGCCTGTTCAGTTTCAGCACAAAAGACCCAAAAGGGATTTCTGCAGGCTTTGATCCCTTTGCTTGTTTTACCTGACCTGTCTTCAACAAAGTGAAAGACCCTTTATACTGAGGCACAGAAAAGCTGTTTTCTAAAATTGCAATACAAAAGTCTGTAGATGCATTGTAAGAGTTGGATTCAAAATCATTTACTTTTACAGAGGTAACAACTGAGGAGGCTCGCCATCAGCAACACAAGCAAGCAGCCTTGTAAGACAAAAACACCCTTTTACAGCCGACATCATCAAAAAGTAGTGTGCCTGGTCATTCAGACGAGCAACCACTAAATTAGATGTTTAGTGAGCACCATCATGTCTGGTTGTTGTGTGATGCTAGAATTAATATTCCACTGGTGGTTTTACTAATGTCTTCTCCCCACTCAGTAACAGCACAGAGACCTGGAAGCGGGTTACTATTTGACAAAGTCAGCTTTAAAATCAACATTCATAATATGATTTTTGATCTGTTGTGGATAATGCCTTGAAATAGACAAAAAGCTGCTGTGGTTTATCATACTTCCAGAACTAAAATGCATGCTCAGCTCACAGTTGTTTACAACCTGTAAAAGGGCATTATATCAAACCCAATCTGACCCATCCATTATGAGATAAATGGCTGGGATTGGCTCTAACTGACTCATGGGAGCAGTGTCAGACTGACCTGACCCGCCAGAGAAAACAAACATTTGTTCTCAGGCAGATACATCTGGTTCCCAGCCTGTTACACATCCACCCATTATTTTACAATAGCAGGGTTTTCCCTTGGTTCTCAGAGAATCTAGGTGCTGTTTGGGTTTTCACTGCAGACTAAACTGCACAGTTGTTGAGTCTGTAGGTTTTTCCACAAGAACATTTTTCATGTTTTTCAAAAAAAAAAGGAAAAAAAGAAAATTTGATTGCTACATTGCTGTCGTAAGCTAACAGCGCTCCGTATCCAGCTAACACCACAACACTGGACCGGGAGCCTCTGTCGTCCAGAACGGATCAATTGGTTTTACATGTATTCCTATGAAAAACCGGCTCCGGCTAATGAATGATGCGCCCAATGAATGTGACACCGGAACGGATTAAATTCGTTAGACAGAGCATATATTTTTCATTTACATGTATTTTTAAAATTGTTTCATAAAGGCCTTTTAGATTTTACTCAAATAAACATAGCATATCTTTTGTGCATTTATAAAACCAGGAAATGGTGACCGGACCTACAAGAAGACATGACTCAATTCAGCGATTTACACTGTTATGGGACCATACCATCATTGTAAACCGCTCTATAATACCATAAGTATTCAACACTGCACAAAATATTTTTCCATGTAAAATTATCTTACCCTTTCATGTAGTCTCTCACCATCTGAGTCGATGGACGTATTGCACCAGGGACCCTGAGGAGAGATTAAACAAACTGAGTTCACCTGCATTCACATAACTGAACCACTAGGTGTCAGTGTGAACCAGCTGAATCTGCTCCTTTGGCCTGTGTCAAGTTACTTTTGGCCAGAATCCAGCTCCAAAGTGGGTCAGAGCAGATCCATAAGAGTTTTGTATATACACTTTGACTTGGGCTTTCCCTATTAGGTCATGAGAGAGTTCTGGGAGAAGAGACTCGCAGACACTACGTGTACAACTGTCAGGGATGGAAAGAAAGAGATTCTTTATATGTATGACTGTACCCTGGTCATAGATAGGGATCTGTTTGGACAGACAAAGACCATTCTTTGATGCACTGCACTAGCCTCTGATGGGTAATTGCACAGAATTGTTCTCGACTAATTGACTGATCAGTGATGTGACTGAGAGGGTGAGTGACTAACCGGAGAGTCAGGCACGTGGTCATCTTCTCTGGAGAAAGAGCTGTTGAAAGCCTTGTTGAATGTTTCACTGTTTTGTTTATGCCGCTCAATGGTGGACCGGATCACCTGGAAGTCAAAGTAGATTTACAGGACAAATGAGGTGGGATAAAGAGATCAAAGAAAGAAACACAAAAAAGTGTGTTTGATGATAATCACACAGAATTTCAGTGCATTTGTCATTTTGCGCTGTCCAGAGACTGAAAGCATATTACAGTCTGGATCTGATAAGTATCCTGATGCCAAAGCTTAAAGGTGACTTTTTGTTGCACTTAAATGATCTGTTGGTTAGTTCAAAAGGATTAAAGTGTCTACAATGAAAAGGGAAAGATAAAAGAGCTTCTATTTTCAGTCTGAATGGGAAAAAGAAGAGCTCCACTGTGACATGCCATCTATCCTGACAATACTCCACATGATTCGTTGCCAAACACTGAGTAGGACACACATGGGTCACAGGAGAATTTATTTGGGTCACAAAATAAATCTGCATTTTAGCAGTTCTTCTTAATTAACACCACATATCCCATATGTTAACAATATGAGGATCTGTAAGTGGTCCATAACCTTGGAAAGTTTCAAGAAAATTGGTTCAGACATCTCCAAGACACAGTGTTGTTTTCTTTACAAGCAGTAGTGCCCCCTATTGAAAAGGAGTTGCACCACTTATCTCAAAAGTTGACAGGACAAAGATCTTTCCATGGTCAATAACCAGGACAAGTTTCAACTAAACTGGTTCTGGCACTTTCAAACACTTTCAAATGTTCTTGTTCCATGGAGCTGTGCCCACTAGTCCAAAGGCGATGGTGCCACCTATCTCAAACGTTGGTAGGTCTGAGACTGGATAATGGTCAATAAGTATGGCAAATGTATCCTCTTTGTTGCAGGTCCTCCACGTGAGGACCAGCAACAAAAA